>JAHZNE010005964.1:0-26625 GCA_027744055.1 Callyntrura sp. NNG-2020
AATTAAGTGTTTATAGTGCGCCAATAAATGGGACCCTTATTTAAGTGGTATATATGAAACTACGGGTTTCTGACTTTACTCTTCAGAAACTATTAATAGTTTATAATATATGAATTTTTTAATGTATAATCAAGAGTACATCAAAAATATTAAAAGGCCTCAATCAGGTAGTATGCTATTGTATACAGCTTTAAGTTAAATTTACTTTTGCGGGACTCATTCATATTGACGCTGAAATGAGATACCTTCCAATGTTCCAATGTAAATTTAATGATACTACCGTTGAAAATTACACACAGGTAAACGTTTGTGCACGTTTAAGAATTCTGTATTACAGCAACAATGTTGAAAAAGTAGATAGAAAGTATTCATCAAATTATGGATGTAACCAACGAAACAAGCGGACCAAGGTATACCCATCGTAATTGAAACTCGAAACGCCAACGAATATGCAATCCAGGAAACTCGCACAAGTCACACACGTCTGTTCCTCTGTTTACTGTATCGAATGCATATGGTACCATTTCATATAATATCGGATCTGTAAGATCGAAGCTGTAGATTAGTTACAGTTTGACCCTAATTTCCCGTACATCGGAATAAAAACCGGAGGTTAATTTATCCTCAAAGTTTTAAATCAATTCTACAATGGCGTCGGCGTCACATTGAGTATGCTTTTCGAGGAACGAAATGCCAGAACTCTCATGATGACAAGTGCGATACTAACACGGAAGAATAAATTTCTTAAACTTTACAATCCCGCGTTTTACTTTACATTAAAACAGACAGTGGATGGAGCTTGATTAAGTCAGTGAAAATAAATTGTTTACTTTCCACATGTTATTGGGATTTTACTTGTTGTCCATGATGACGTTGATGCTTTTCTTCATGGCGATAAGCTGATTTTTATCAGAAACAGACCTAATTCTTCGTATTAGCTGACTTCCTCAATTTCAACATCACCGATCAGATTCTTTGAACCTCCGACAATTGGAATACGTATGCAAAATATAAACATGTGAACTTTCAGGAGAATCAACCATTGTCATATGAAGAAATTGTAATACACAATACATAGTAAAAAATTACCTGGTTACATTTTTTGTAACCACTAACTTCGATACTAATATTTTTAGTGTCTACCCTCCGTTCTTAGAGGCGGATTCAAGATTTTTGTTGTTTGAATTCTGATTTTGCTTGCTATCCGGAATGAGTTTGTACCTGGGGTTATGTTCAAGCCCGCAGAGGAAATTTTAATTATGTCAAAATTGACATATCGGCTGTATCATCTACATGCAATTGAATGCCGCAGTTAATTTCTTCTGTTGCGGAACTTAAATGCATTTTAACGGACATTTTTCTCTAAAATATCATTTTTGCTCCACCTGGGAGCTCCAGATCTAGAATAGATACTTAATGAAGATATGTCATGGACAAATTGGAAATTAAAACAGTTGGAAAACTCTATGAAGATTTCTAAGACTGCATATATTGTGACAATTTACTGTACATTTTACAAATATATGTTGCATGTAAGTAAAGCTACCATTGTATTTTTCAAAGCAATTAATTTTGCAAGTAATTTTAATGGGTTGGTTCACAATATCACAGCATTAAAGTGGTTATTACATTTCGTTCCCGTTTCCGTCGTTTGCTGGATACGCTGTTCATTATGGCCTCTTCATACAACATATCTTTATGAAAACCAACGAATGGAAATGCAAAAATATATTGGTTGGCTTACAGACTAGCAGAAACAAAAACGAAGGGAATATTAATTTTGGGTAGAAGGATTAATTAGAATTGAAACGTAGCACTTTACAGTGAAACTTTTGGTTCAATAGAATATCTGAATGCGGTCTTTATTCGTGTATACAACCATAAACAATTGTACAGTTGTGGTATATTTTTTGTTATAGGTACATGAAAATAAAACATATAACATTTTAGCCATTCTTTGTCTTCCAAATCGTCTTTCTTAGAAATTGATGTACTTACCATTTCTTTGATATTCTATACGTTTTGTACAAAGCTAGAAAACTGGCTATGCAGATATTAGCTATATAGTAGATTTATTTATTAATAAACTGACTGACAAGCAGGCTAAAAGCAGCCAAGTTTAAGGTCACATAACATCAAAGGCCTTCCGTAACATGTCCAGGTTTGTAGCAGTGCAACTATACAATAAAGTGTACTCTCACTCACGGTAATGAGGGCACATACAGTAAAAAATATACCCGGACGGAGACGACAAAGAAGCTATGCATCAACACTTTAGTAGCACGGGAACCGCTCGATGTGTGTGGAACCCAGCATTGGTCTAGGTCATAGGTGGAGTGCTCTGGAACCAGTCTATGTAAGGAGTACCAGTCCATGCACTTGGTGCCTTTCACAACTTGAAACTCTTAAGTTGAAAATGAGTGGGGGATAACGGCTAATTGAATAGATATTTGAATTATATACTATCGAATGTCATGCAAAGTGCGGAAGCCTTCTTACATTACATATTATTTTATATGTCGTGTACGTTAAAGTGTCACAAGCAAAAGCTGTGAGGACTGAAGCCGTTCTCTTGGAAATATGTTGTTCCTAACGTACAAGTATACCAACTCTGTGACCGACTCCCTCCATCCCTCTTTCATTGTCCCCCTTGCAAGTTTGAAAACATGCTGTTTATTTGTTCCGATATTGCAAAATTGTATTACCAATATCGATGCAAGATGCAATGCTTTGTACGTACCCTTTGTACATCTCTGTACACATGTACGTTACATGTTACATCTTTGCTATTGTTTCACGATCCTGTCGTGCCCGTGCCCCAGTATGCACATAACAATTCTAGGAAAAAATGTAGAAGTATTCTGCATTTTCCCCCCGCAGACTGCCAAAAATGACAAAGGAATAGCCATCACATGTCGAATAACACCTTTAAATTCAAGCAGTAAAATGTAAGCCTATGTTTGTATATTTACCATAGTGTGTAATATCATCGTAATTATCATACATATCATCCCGAAAAGGGGATTTGACATCTGAGCGTGGCACATCTAAAATACACAACCAGATTCGTGCGTGTGCTTTTCCCCAAACAAATTCGAATTATACGAACATGTATCAAAATAAATAATATACCTATCACCTCTTCGTCTCTGTCCTACCATCAGCGGACCAGTAATAAAATGATGACTGTAACACATTACCATTAAGGATATTACTACATTATCATCACCATCATTAAGTTGTTGAGAAGAATGTTGCAAGACCTGCAAATCCTTTTCCTTTTTAGTAAACACACACACACGTAAATGCACAAGTCGTATAAAACCAACACAGTGGTTGGTTTGAGACGTGTAGCGAGAGACACCACTATTGCCTATACAAAACAGTAATGTGCACGCATGCGTGAATGGGATTGAAAAGACTGCATTCTTCTACTTACGACGGTGAATACGTACATGTGTTAAACAAGACATGATCAAACGCATGTAGTAGTTAAATTTTGAATGTGCGACAAAATCGATCATCATCATCGTCATCCTCCGACACGATGTTGCCTTATTCTTCATATATTATGTGGAGACTTTGCAAAGGAAAATTTAAATTGCTTCATTGTCACCACTGGTAGGTATGTTACAATCCCACCCACCATTTAACGAAAAATTGAAATGTTTGCACAACGCTCCAACAACATCACACACACACACACAGTGCGAACGCATTAAAAGTAGCAGTAAAGTCAAACGTGGACTAAACAGGACCCCGTACGTAACAAGATGAAAACTAAAAAAAAAGTTAAATATTAAAGCAAAATAGGGAGAAAAAAATCGTTCAACTTGGAAAACAGATATCGAGATGACGCTTTTTATGAACAAGTGAACCATAAAAGGAAAAGTTGAGTACACACACTCATTGTTGGTAATATTGTCATGTAGCTGTTTTTGCCACCAACTTTGCTTCTATTTGATAACTTGGTAACGCAAACTTACTTTTGGGAAGGTACAAAGGTATTCATACATATATAGCGGGCAACGTGAGAGCGATATTTCTTGCTTCTTCACACTTGTTTTTCCGTAGCAAATAATGTGACTGATGACTGGCAAACAACCTCCTCCAATCCATTGTGTTCTTTTATCCTATATCGTTTGGCACTGTAACAGCCACACCAGAAAGTGTTCGCAGAAGTTGAACTCTCCAGAATATACACAAAAAGCAGATAGTATACCGTCATCCTCGTCATTATCACTAATATAAATTGCTCCTGCTTCAAGTGAAAGTCTGGTGGTGGAAGCTATTCCTAGTTTTCGTGCGACTGATCGAACGTGCTTGCAAAACAGTATGGATGCGGATGCCTTGAAAAGTTTTGCTGTTTTTTTTTATATTTTGCGTATTTTGGAAATGTATCTACGTATAATAATAATATATAAGGTATGTATAAAGCGTATGGAGTATACTAGAATAAATATTCACATATTGACTGTTGCTTCTCTTCGAAACCTCTTCCACCACCACTATTCCTGAAACTGCTGTTGTTGTTATAACTACTACTGTTCTGTTATTTTTCCTCTGCTGTCAATAGCCCAATACAAGGTCACCCTTCCCTTCTTTTTTCGCCGTCGTTGTCGTCGACGTCTATCACTCATTTTGTCGTGTGTGTGTGTGTGCATGTATACAAAGTTTGGCGTTTTTGCCAGAAGTAGAGAAGCACTACTAATATGAACACTCGCGTAGTTTTTTAAGAAGAACAGAAGTTGTAGTAAAACCCTTTTACACACTGCCGTTGTATCGAGGAGCAGGCAGGAGAAGTTAATAAGAAATTGTATTACGGCAAATATATCATGATGAAATGTGTGGAAGAGATGATGTGAACGTAAAAAGTTAGCAATATGGTTTTGGTGAGGAAGATGACCGTATTTCTGTGTGCAAAAGTATAATGTTGCGTTAAAAGGATGATAGTGCTGCACTAGTCACTAAAAGTTGCCTTGATTGCCGTTATCCTCTCGTATAATGGAGCTAATGTTTCATCTCTCGTCTCCTTTATTAAACCAAAAACTAGACAGTACTTTCATTATCAACAAAACCGATAAACAGACATGCTGGATTCCCTATTATCTTGCCATCTTGAAGCTGAGGCAATTATCGAATTTAATTAAGACTGTTCTAAAGTTTCGGCACTAGGAATGGCTTTTAGCTGATGTGTAGACTCTATTGATTTCAAATGCTTAGCTACTAATGGAAGCGACACGTACCACACCGATGGTATGCTTTTATTCGGTGTTGCGAGAGTTAACGCCTTCTTCATGATACCACTTTCTACTTAACAGCAGTCAGCTCGACAATCTCGCAAGAATTGGGAAACATGATCTAGCTCCCAAACATTATTGGGTTATACATGAAATTTTTTAAAAGCATCTCCAGCAGCAGAAACGCCAACGCCTATAGCATAATCATCATCAGCAACTTCCCCATCCACATAAAAAAAACATGTTCATGCTTGTCCGTATGCGAAAGTGAAAATTACAGATTTCCTAGAACCCAGAAATAAAGGCTTGAATGACAGATTACTGTGTAATAATAGTGTATGCTCGTAAATTGTAAGTTGTGTAAATATGATGTTGCGAGGTGGGAAAGGAGGACGAGCTAGAAAAATCATATTTGTTTGCTTAATATTATCTTAATGACGTAACTAGTACACATGTAGTTATAATAGTGTCGTGAAAAAGTCGCCTTCATTATCGACATGATGTTTCCGTTACATGCATAATAAAGTCAGACTGTCCGGAAAAAAGTGCTAACAATTGCATTCTACTACCATTAACAGGGATATAATTTTCCACCTTCGTATATACAGATAGTCTAGAGCGGCTCTGTAAAGCCGTGTGGCAAACAGGCAGTTGATCGTTTTTCTTTCATTTTATAAAATTATGTTTCCGGTATTTTACTGTGTGAGTCTTGGCGATGAAATGATGACAGTAAAATGAATGTGCAAACATGATAAAAGAATTATTTTCGTTGTGCAATGTAAATTGAAGGAATATTTACCTATATTCAAGTGAACTACTTTTACGTTTTGAGTGTCAAGTGGAATATCAAAAATGTTGCAAAATGTGTAAAATTACACATTAGAAGTGTTTCACTATCCTTGCTACAGTTGGATGTTGTCTGTCTGAGGATCATGATCTACTTATCTCTCCAAGTGTATACCAATTAAATGCTTACATTATGTAACAATAGTAATAAAAAGGATAAAACTAAGAAAAAACGAATGAATTTTTGTTTTTCTTTTTTGGTTGTGAAAAATACAACGGAAATGATCATTTTGATGAAGGTATGCATAATATGTATAATAATACAAATTGGAAGGTTGTCCTTCATCAGTAATAGGCAGATTTATTACATTTTCTTATACAAAATTGTAAATGGTGTAATGGTCTAGCATAATGTAGTATTCTTTGTCTGTTGTCTAATGCACAACTGTAGTTATTTTGATGAACCCATGCAATCAACACGGCAATTAGTTTAGCACAGGATTTAAGCAAAAGACGATAAAATGTTGTATTTTCGAAACGACAAACAACATTAAAAAATGTATCTACGCTGCTGCTGCTGCGGCTGAACGTTATTATTCCTGCACGTTGTTGGTTGGGTCGTTTACTGTGAATTTCTTGTGGGATGTACTAAATTTAAATAAGTATACTACTAGCATATTACAGTAGCAGTTGAGCAGGTGATGATTACACAACAGACGGAATTCAAGTTATGCATACATAATTATTGTGGTAGTGGTGGTAGGTGCCCAGTAGCGTAAAAATAAGAGCAAGTTTAATGTTGCGACAGTGAATTTTTCATGAGCAGTAACAGAAAGGCAGGTTACATGCGTAATTTGTTTTTTTTTGCACAAGGTAGTAAGTACACTAGCAGCGACGACGACGACGCTGTTTACTACCTATTTGCCGCTGCAAGAATCACTTATGGTTTACCATTACAAAAAGAAGCACAGCGGCAGTAGCAACAGCAACATTTTTTTTCATTGTGAAGTTGAAGTTTGGCTTGCATAACACAGCAAGCAATCGTACCTATAATCTTTCCTATCATCATCGACTTGGCTTACTATACTGGTTGTTTCTTGTCGTTACATAATAAGAAGTAAAGTAAACTTGCTATAAGGTATCGTGTGTGTGTGTAATGACGAACAATGCAATATGATTGTAGGAAAGTGGGTGTGTAGTGTGCACATCAATGCTACCACAAACTTGCAAAAACAGTGATCCGCTGCTGCTGTAAACTTTTAAAACTATCTATCTATGGTTATGGCTGTATTATCGCTGCAGTGTCGTATGCACATTACAAATTGATAGCAATATCATCACAAGTTTCGGCGTCCTCATATAATGAATGTCCGTTGTAATCAAATCTCTATATGCAGTACTATATAAGACTATATACCTGCAGAACACTTACGCTGTTCAAAAGTGTAACTACAATCGAATCATAAAAATGTCACAACCATCACCAGCAGCACCACCATAAAAAATCTGCAAGCACAAATAAGTACATCACTATGACTACTATATGGTTGTGCATGATCGGCAATAAAAAAAGTCCTCTTTCTAAAATTGAAGTGAAATGTATGAAAAGCACATTGAAATAAAATAACAGCAATAATATTGAAAATAATAGTAAGAACGGCAATATTTTACGAAAATACGGTACTAAAATTTTCGCACAAATGTGCAGGTATAACATGTACACGTACTTACAATATACATGTGTATAGTTTGTGTGTGTATATATTTATGTATGTGCTTCTGGATTGGTGCTCAACATAAAAGTATTTTATTGCCTACCTACATCATTTTTATTATTCGACTATTATGAAGGCGTTTTACAACTGATTTACTATGCACCTGATTTGTTAGATATTGCCACACTTTGAACTCCTTACAGACAGATAGGCGCACGCTTCCTTGTAGGATTTTCAACGATGCAGCAGCACTAAAAAAAATCCGTAAATCTGGGAACTCCCAATATAAACCAATAACATCGGCACACACCGTGAAACACCGGAGCTTTTTCAGCAACGGTCTGTACTAGTACTACCAGAAGCTAATTAATTTGCTCTTGCTAAATATTTATAAATACAAATTGGTTCATTAATTTAGGAATTGGTTTTTTTCGAATTCTTTGTAAGTAAAATCGTTGATAATGAGTATGTATCTTTTTAGCGAGTAGTATAATTTAGCTGGAATATAAAGTTGTTGTATGTCAAGTTATTTCGTCAGGTTGTTTAATTAATTTTAGCTGTTATACAGTAGGCATTCGGCACTAGCTAGAGAGTGATCACTAGTTCTACGGCGCGTTAAACTAGTAGTCAGGCATGTTTTGCATTTTTATTAAGAAAAGAAGTTCGCTCAACTAATGTACCTTTGTACACAGTCAATCTGACAGAATTTATTACTTCTCTATTTGTAAGTCATTTTGGTACGTGGTCTATATGCAAAACTGCTGTTTTTTTGCAGTAGATCAAGTTGAAGACAAGGTGAATGTGACTTTCATGATGATCATCACCATCACATCATCATCGTCGTTGTCTTTATCATCATCATTTTATCAGCGTGTTTGACTAACACAGTCTTGTGAGCAGATTGAAGATTGATGGTATTGCACAATCCATTTTTATGCAACATCCCATTGTACATTACCAACTGACTCACGAACGAACAACTATAACTTATTATGATAAATAGAAGCCTACCATCATCACTACCATGGTTTTGCCGCTCTAAAATTATAAGTTTATACGTACATCCATACACGTTGACTCAATTTTTTGTATAGCAATTTTGCAAAGCGTATTGTAACTTTTTTTAATACATTATTCGCTTATTCCTTGTCGTGAGTGTATAAAGCTGTCGCTGCTAGTAGTACACATGTATATGAACTCTACCTTTATCAAATTCTTTTTTTCTCGCTATTTCTTGTCCGATCGTAAATGTTAATGCATTAAATGTTTATAGCAGCAGAAGACATTGCAATCCTATCTGGCTCATCTGTTTATAAGTGCGTGCGTGTCTTTGTACTCTGTACCGAGTACGTATTATCTCAAAGGTTCGCATTATGTCGTTGCCCCCAACAACAATTTTCAATTTCAACTATTTCTTCATCTCCCTCGCAGCAAAAAATTGCACATACTATCAAGTGCAGCCGTGTACTGCAAAATTTTTGTCTTTTTTCCACGTACTGATAGAACATCATCATTTATCAGCAATAATATACATTACACACACAGCGAACACGCTTGGTAGGGAGTATTTCCCACATGATGATCGTTCATCATGACAAAGCTGCAACAGTGGTAGTGGTGGTGGTGCAGAAAGTAACTCACGTGGGATAGATGTAATGCACGATGCGAAAAAAGAACAAACTTGTCCTTTTTATTTTTGCAAAATCTGTATAGTTTAGTTTATTGAATTATTGCAAGCAGCAACATCAACGGCCTGCCAAGTAGGTACATTTTTAAGCAAATCTACAACAAAGGAAGTATGTATATAGGCATGTATATGCAATGTGCGTATGCATGCGGCCTTTTAAAGTCACTGGTGCTCTGCTGTTGTTGCACACTGTCGCTGGGGATGATTCTGCTGCTGATGTTCCTATAGGGAGGTGGAATGCGTTCGGCAGTTTCAAAGCGTGCAGAAACGTGTGTGAGTAGAGTGTGCCTGTACGGAATGCCAGTTAGTTCTGCACATTTCTATTATCTGCGTTATTGTTGTACGAGTACAAAAGTCTACCTGTGTATACAGTTTGCTTGAATTCTTATCTCTTATACAATATCCACTTTTTGCAACAGTCATTTCTCCTATAGCGAGACATGTACATATAAAAACAATGTGGGTTGAAGCAATGGCTTCATAGGAGAGGTAGCTAAAGATTATGTCTTGACGAGATAGCAAAATGGCAGTGTTACAGACGACACTAGTGTCACATCGCCGTTAAGTGAAAAGATTTGCCAATTTTTCTCATAAAAAAGTAGGAATCGTGGCTGGCTGTATGGTATGGTGTTGCTGCTATGATTCCGACGTATGCCTATTTTGCTTGTCACTGGGTTTTTTTGTCGCTGACAGTTGCCTATTTTTAATATTGTTATTATAATTTATAGTTTCTTGTACAAGCCCATGATACAATGGATTATATCATCCTCTTAAAGAATTGAATAATCGAATTGAGGAGGTAGTGTCAGTTTTGTTTTCAAAAGTTTTGTCTTTCTGGTAGTAGTGTGTTTATCCGTTCGTGTAAGTAAATTTTTGTAATGACTTGTTTGCCATTTTTATCGTTACCTTAACTCTGTGTGTGAGGCAACATTTTTTTTGCTTCTTTACACTTTTGCTTTTGTTGAAGAAAAAGGAGAGGTATATTCCTGTTCTTTCGTTCTACTATCATGCCTTTTTTCTCTTTCAATTCTTTGTTTGATTGACGCAGCGACACAACCATTTTATATCCCTTCAAACTATAAACTATACGTGTGTGTGCACAGAGTAGTAAGAAGTAGTCTGTTAAGCATATCCACTAATATATTATGTATGTATGATATAATTCATATATGCAGATGCACATGTGTGTGTATTTTATATTTTAAAATCTGAAGCATTTGCACATTAGATGGTTGTCTCCTACAAAAAAGAATAATGACAAGAAAAACCAGTAAAATGCGAGAAGAGTGAAGAACGAACGACATTGCCGTTTGCTCACGTCCGTTTTATAAATCATTATCATGATCGTGGTGGGCTGCCGTTGTTGGTTTGCTCTTGCAAATTTTGCGTTTATGCGCCATGTATATAGGTAGTATAGTCAAATACTACCACAATAACTACTTGACGCACATTGCCTAATTCCGACGAGAAGTTGCACAGTCAGTCAGTCAGGAGGATGAAAAAATGGGAGGGGGTGGAGTACCACTACCGCTACTACCAACATAATTACAATAATAATAGTCGTGTAGCAATGGCAAAAAATACACATATAGACATACATCTTTACAACAATCGGCATTCTTTATAAGAGCCTCTTTCAGCAATGTCCCTTTATTCGTCATTCCACAAGGGTTTATTTTCCCCCAGTCAAAAGCCCACATGTTGTTATTCAACGAGTACGTATTTTGATATAAAAACAGAAGTTTTTTTCGTGTATTAAACGGATGAATATAAAATTGCAAATACTCTATGTACTTTGCCCATTAGAGAATGTTATTGCAATACCAAAATTTAAGAGGTAATCACTTTATTGAGAGTATAATGTCGAGTTTTTTTTTGCACTCCGCCGCTTCTGCTACTATTTATGGCAGGAATATGTGTTAACATCATTTATGTTGATTTTCAATGGAGTTGATAGAGAATAGAACATAGAACCGCCTTCCTCACTTTTAATTCCTTAAAGTCAATTTGAATTTGAGTGCAGTGTTGAATTTCAAATTAAAATGAGGTTGTCTTGAATGCCGTGTGTGTGGAGAATGGAGTTATTTAAAAGTGCACGAAGGGAAACGACAGAAATGGTGTTGGTTACTGTTGAGCTGATTTTAACATTGGTAGACGTCAGGTAGCGATTTGATTTTAGAGAGGGAGAGGAAGGGATATTATTATTATTATTAATGTAACAATTTGGTTGGACCAGCTTGAAGCAGTGATCAGCGTGACAAAATTAGGTGAAGGAGACCTTGTTGTTTGCATGCGCACGCGCAAAATCAAACAATGCTTGCAGTGCTACTCCTGTTGTCGTCGAGAGGTTTGATGATGATGATGATGATGCTAGGCTTTAAAACGACACATCCGTTCGCTACATACTTCAGTAAAAGTTCAGCAGATCACGACAAAAGCACCACCACTACTACTGCGCCACGATTCAATACCACGGTCCCTATACACTGTATCAAAATTTAAATAAGTCGAGAGGTTTAGAGTTTAGGCGAGCTAAGATAGGAATGGAATGAAGAGCAGTCAGCAGCATGGCAACTCCATTTTTGGTAAACTTGTCTCAAGTTAGCAAGGTAAATAGCAAATCAGTACTTACATATGTGCAATACACTATACTACTTCTACTACCACCACCATACATGTTACATCACCTCATTTGCAGCAACAACTAGCAATCAGTTGAAAATCATTTTCGTTTTCTCAGAGCAGCAATACAAAAACCCTCTCGTCATTGTTCTTCCTGTCTATTGCTCAATCTCGTCTGTCAGCACCATTCGTGTACCTTCTGCAACTACAATCATCTTTCTTTCCTACATTTTTTCTTACCTTTGATGATGTTTGATTTACATGCGTGTGTACTATATTATTTGCGAATACTCTTTTTTATTTACTCTATTTATTTACCATCATCATCACCATCATCATCAGAACCTTTTGGTGGTAGTAAAATGCATGTAGGTAGGTCACATACAGTGCCATTTTTCTTCTTCCGTCGTTAAAAGACTTAATACCTACATATCCACTCCTACTCATCATAAATTTAATAGTACTTACTCCTTGCCTGTTCCGTGTGATCATCTATGTAGCTAAAGGCGTTTGAAGCAATGATTTTATTTGTTTCTCGTAACTACTTCCGCTCCTGTTATATAGCTCGTCGTTAAAGAAAGAGAATTAATTGGCAGGACAGATGACAGACAACGGCGTGGTAATACTAGGTAGTAGGTCAGTCAGCCATTTATCGCTTAATAGCAGTCAGTAGTAATTGCAATAATCATTTTTAAAATGCCACTGTGTTGTATGTTGTAACAACGTCAGGAAAGGAAATTGCCTGTTATACAATATCAATTATCATTTCAAATTAATGTTGATGTTTACTTATGTTATTTATGAGGCTTCCAACTAATAATAATAAAAAACTGTGGTAATACCGATGATGATGATGATGACGCTGGCTGCTGCTTATAGAAAATGGGATGGAGGGTAGTTGGGAAAAAGGAAATCATTTTTAGCGTGCACTTGACAATTCCTAAAGTAAACACTATCAAACCAGTAATGTACAATCCGTCACGTGTGTTGTCCGCTGAGATTGTGTGTGCACACTTGCTATTCATTTAGTAACATGTTACTTCATCGAAATCGTAACTTTGGCTAAACCTACTACTAGTGTTGTTGCTAGGATGTTGTAGTATGTAATAAAAAGTAGCAATCTTACCGGCATTGCACGCAACGAAAGTCCTAGTTTAGGAATGTTTTTTTGCAAACACGAAAAGAAATTAGAAGAAGGAAGAGCCCCTCTTCTCTTTCGTCGGTAACATCATTTACCATCCATCCGCCTCATTTTTTTTCTATGGCAGGCATTGCGTAATACATATAAATGTGAATGAAATATAGTAAGTAGAGATTAGGTAAACAAAATTTTAACAGGTAAATAAATATACAAAAAAATACCAACAAACTACACCGCCATCCTATTTATTTATTTATTATTATTGCTCATGTTTCCCACAGTTGCATTTACATTCCTCATTTGACTTGACGACCCCACTAAACTACTACTCACTTGACACAGTTTTGTTCTATCAATCGGTTTTGCATTGTTACGGCAAAAAGTAGTCATAATAAATTGCTGGGAGTTGGGATGTTGTTGCATAACTTTCCTTTTTGGAATGTGAGAACTTTTAAGAAAAAAAAACGGTAACACTTTACTCCGCGTGCCAATATTGTATAACATTAGCATTAATAACATAACAGTAAAAAAGTATAAATACTCTTGGTTTAAAAAAAAGCATGCTGTAATCAGCGTTAATAATGTAATACGAATAAATATATATTTTTTATAAATCAGAACAATGATAAAGTGTACGCAATGTCTTTGTGTCAAGAGCTGTACGAACTTCACACAAAGACACCATTTCATCTACCTGCTGAGAGGACGTCTCGTGATAGTCGTCGTGCTGTCCCACACAATTTTGTTTTTATTTTGCCGTGTGACGTATGCGTGCTTACCCTTCCATCGTTGCTTCTTCGCTCTCTGGTGTTATCACTGGTATCTGGTTTATTTGTATTTATTACCTCTTGATTGCAACTTCCATTTTATAATTTGTTATTAGTGCTGTTATTATCGTTTATTAAGTATGTTGTAAATAAAGAAGTACGACAAGCATTCGTATCATCAGCACAATTTGCATTTTACATTTTACTTTGATACAATGAGTGTACAATGTTTTCATTTCAAGTTTGTAAGGCACAGTTGTAATGTAACGTTTGGATGCTAATATGACGGTGAGATAATAATGACAGCTTACCTTTTGCCAAGCGATAACATGGTAATCAAAGGAAAGTGTAAGTAAGCAAATGGTATGATGATGACAACAAATGTAATAATTGTTACGAAAAAAATTGGCGCGTGGTAAAAACCTATTCTTGAAAGCGGTAGTTTGTAGTATAGGCATTGTTACACACACACCGCTAGTAAAAATCTCTTTTTAGCCTGTCGTACAAATTATTTCTAGTTTAATTGTTTGTCGGAACGTTGCAATTTTCTCGTCACCCATCAATTACAACCCATGCTTACATTCATGTGCGCAGGCACTACTACTAATAGCTAGAAGCAGTAGTGGGTCGGGGAACAAAAATGCAAGTCAGTAAATATGTGCATCTGCGTGAAATGGAGAACAATTATTTTAAAAATGCCGCGCTCCTTTGAAACTGGTGATGATGCATTTCTACTGTCTTGTTGTAGTTAGTTACCTCATGCATTGCTGCAACCGGTAAGGTAATAAAATCATGACGAAAAGCGACAACAGAAGAGGGAGAGGGAAAATATCTATTTATTGTAATATGGTCAATACTAGGTCGATTTATTTTCCAAGATGTCCTATATTAATAGCTATTGGTGGTGAGCCATCAACGAAGAAAATGAAACCGTCTCGCTTCCATTTCACTCGGACGCGTAGTCACTCGCCATCAGTGCAGTAAACAATAGGAACATACTTAGGTCTGCCATTCCAAACGGTAACTTGCAGCGATGCATGTAAAATAGCAGCAGCACCAACACGCGGAGTAGTTGCAAAAGTGCGCACCCTTTTGTTCCTGTCCGTATGACCACAAGTAAGGCAGCAATAGAGTCTACTTATCATATGAGTTTGACATAGGTGAGGGGGAAAATGATGAGAAACATTTATTACTCCTGCAATGAATGATAGATGAGTTTTTCCCTGTTGCACTTTCCGTACCACCACAACCCTCCACTAACGACATAAATAAATACATAGTTGTATACGTTTCAATTACACAAAAACATAAATGCGTCTGCCATTTTGCTCAAAGGCATCGATTGCAATAGACCGAGAAGAAAGAGAGAGAGAGAGAGCAAATGTGAGGAGATTGTGTGTTGCATAAGCGCACTTTTCCGCCTTCTTTGACATGTATGTGTACCTAATCCATCCTCCTCCCTTTTTCATGTTGTTGCTCCTCGTTTAAAGGTGTTAAGTTACTTAAACAAGACAGGCCAGGCATACATTATTATTGTTCTTGGGTGACGTAGAAGGCACCGTTTTGCTTCACATCTCATATCTCTCTCTTTCTTTCATGTGTTTCTTGTTACTCCGTAATTGTTCATTTCCACGGCCTGCCTCCCTATCTGCTACCGCCACCACATTGTTTTCCATACGCAAAACAAACAAAAGTAGTTTAATTTTCCCAATCTCAATGGTATCAGATCCGCATCACCGCTAGCATGTGTGTAGGAACATATAGCTGGTGAGGATATCTATTGTCTCGTAAAAGTTTACGGCTTTATCAATAGATTGCCATCTCTACGATCACTATCATCTCTACGTTTTATCGCTAGTAACGAAAAAATTAAAGAAATGCTAATGGTGATACTAAAGATTGCCGGTAATTTTTATGTTTCATTTGTTTGGCGGAGATGATGTCGAAAGAGCCCGCGCTAATTCCCTTTTCAGGCTTACTGTGGGCAATTTTAGTATAAAAAAATGTGGCATCCGATAGGTATTGCGAATTTATCAGGCAAATCTTTAAGGAATTAATTAGTAATTATCGTCAGCAGCAACAGCTAATCTTCTATTTTATGTGAGTAATAAACTATAGGTGTGGAAATGACATTTGTCTATAATTTGCATGTAATTATAACACGTCGTCACTCGTGACATCACACAATAATGCCAGACAACGACAACAATAAAACTTTGCATATAAAAGAAATGTAATTTGTGTTTCATTTGCATTCTATAGCATGTTGAAATGCTTCATTATTATTAAATATGATTGTCGTGAAGATAAAAACCAAGTTTAATATCCGCAACTAAAATTTACACAATCGCAAAATGATTACCGTCGAAGGAATAAATACCTGCAGACAAATACATATTCGAAATACATGTTGTTGCTATTATATATGCGTCTCAATATATATGTCATGAATAAAATAGTTAACTTTGTGCTTTTTTGTCTTTTTACAGGTAAGAATGTAGTCCAAATTCTTTTAATCTGACGAACCCCTCAACAGCAGAGGAAACCTGACGAGGTTTTATGGGTAACAATAATGCTTCATCTTTTACTCGAGCATATAGCATTTTCATTTTTCATTCCAAATATCGTGGTTGAAATTAGTTACAAGTCACAACTCCGCATATCCAGACATTTACCGGTAAAATATCGGTAGCATATCGGTTCCCTGAAATCTCTTTGTTGGCATGAGTCGGTTTTGTTGAAAAATGTAGAACTTCTCATTTTTTTTCATTTTTTCTTCAGAATAGATCAGTAGTAAATTTTTCACAATAATGATATCACTTAAGAGCGATAATTTCTGCCTTTGAAAGCTGAAACATGATTTTACAAGATGGTCTCTGAAACAACGTGGTCAGCATTACTTAATGGTCGATAAACAAGAAACAACGAAAGGAGTTATAATAAGCAAAGTTCCAATTCCCAATTACTTGTTCGACATCTGTGCATCTACTTAGCTGAAGCATTCAGTTGGTTACAATAATAAAAGATAATGCACTGAAGACTTGTACGTTGTTTCTAGTAATGTGAACTATTAAAACAAATCCTTATTCTAACACTGACTCCGGCAGTGCAGTGGGACGGTGGGTGAGTTACGCTTACTAGTAAAAAATGGGAAAATAACAGAGACAAAACGTTCCTTCCTCTAAAATGCTTCCCATTGATCTTCGGCAATTTCAAAACCTTTTTTTTCTGCCTGTCTGTCCGCCTGTAAAAAATACACCATCAACAAAACCCGATTCATATGATGATCATCATTTAGGGATCAGTAGTCAAGAAGAGACATTTTTACGACTGAAAATTATCTTCAGAGGATTCCCTTGAATGAACATGCACCAAAAAAGTATTAGGTAGTATGCATTTATGTGTTGGTGTGTGAATATCATCTACTCTCCATCTTTCTGTGTGTAGTGGTGGGGGTATGGCAAGTACATCGGGTCTCAAATAACCGTTAGAAGGAAGATCTTTGTAACACATCGTAACTCTCTCTCTCTCTCTCTCTCTCGCTTTGCTTTTTGGAAAGAAAATTTTCAAACAATCTGTGCAATGACTAATGGCTCCAGTTCAGCGGCTAATAATCTTCCTTCAAAAGAATTTAAACACGTCGTACAACATTACACCGAGATGGGCGTAAAATAATGGACAGAGAAAAAAGTTCACGACAATTTGTCCATTTGCGTCATTTCATAAACATCGTCAATCTCCACATTGCGATTTTAGTTTCAAGCACTATTTACCCATATGCGCTATTTCTCGTAAACCGTCAGGCATCCACTTTTGAAACCGTTTTTTTTGTTCTCTCTTGAAACCAAAAAGACATTAACCTAATTCCACCTGCATGTAAACTATGCCGACCCGATTCCCTTATGCAACGTAACCGTTTGGATTGTCGTTTTTATTTAGATCATCAACGGTCGCGTAGACAAGATTTCCCCTGGAGACTCGCCATAACACTGGAATTTCTATGGCAGTAATAAAATGTGTTTTATATGCACTTTATATGTGTGCTCGTATTGGTAGCTCTATCACTAAACCAGGGTGAGCCATCACCAGCGTGGCCATCGTCATCATCACCGCATAATCGTTAGAGGAGTAGGGATTCCCATATCTTGTCTTTTTTAAATGTGTGACACAAATGA
Organism: Callyntrura sp. NNG-2020; assembly: GCA_027744055.1. Taxonomy (NCBI): domain Eukaryota; kingdom Metazoa; phylum Arthropoda; class Collembola; order Entomobryomorpha; family Paronellidae; genus Callyntrura; species Callyntrura sp. NNG-2020. The sequence goes on from JAHZNE010005964.1 coordinate 18,134, forward strand.
CCTCTCATAATCATCAGAGGAGGGACCATTAGAAAGCCAGTCTTCTTTTTTCTCCTCCGTTGGGAAAAAGTTCCGCCCTTGCCCTCTCTCGTTTCATCTTCTCCCAATCGTCCCACATGTTAACAATATATATTCTCCATTTCTCACTCCTTTGGAAAAAATGATATGCATGCATACATTATAGTTATGGTAAACAGTAGTAAATTATAATCACCAAAAATACTTTTACCACCATCACAGCAACAAAGTTCAGATCATTTGCCCGTACACCACACTACCTCGCTGCCACTACTACTATCCTTCCGTATGAACTTCTTCGAAACAGAGAAGTACCAAGAGTGGCAACCCCAAATACATATATATCTATCCATGCTCTCTGTAACTTGTGTCCATTGTTTCATCTTCCTTGCTGTCAGCAAGGCCAACGGTCCTTCTCTTCCAAAGTATTTTTTAAACTCATCTGTACAGCTCATCTCTTCTGTCTGTCGTATGAGCCGCTTTCACACACTTTTTCCATTCCGAAATACGTACATGTGATTTTTAAAAAGTATACAAGTGTTCAGCAAGTTTTGTTGAATGAAGGATAGAGTTACCGCTATTATTGCTACTTATTGACGACGACGGCGACGATGATGCTGAGATGATGATAATATTTTTTACATGTTGACGCGGTTACCCAATTCTACCCAAATAGACACTTCTCGCTCACTGGATGTGTTCCTGTAAACAAATTTTTAAGAAGACCGCAATCGCACAGCGAAAGTGTAAAAAGGGTATATACATACATACTCATTTTCTCGTGCGTTTTTTTTCGTCTAGGAAAAGTTACTGGAGTTGATGGCATAGTTTTAAACTTACTTGATGTACATCTAGGATTTCAAAATTCACAAACACCCACATTTTATGTACATAGATACATACTCACTCCTAGTCACATTGTTCCTTACTGTTTTGGCACTATACTTTCCTCGTCATTTTCACTTTCCCGTTGAAACACAATACGTCGAAAACATAGTTTCGAAATGCGGAGATTTTGAAATGTACAAAAGGCTCTCTGCTACTTCTTTCTACGTTGATTTGTCGGAGATAACTGTGTAGTGTTTTTCCTTTATTTTCTTGTTTCCAACGAGAAACTTTTTATGTGCATGTTGATGCAAATGTCTTGTTTTTATGAAATGCACAAACAATCTCAAAGTGGCTACAGGAAGGAGTTTACTCCCAGTAGTCGAGCAGCCGTGGAAAAGAAGTCGTCCTCGTTCTATTTTGTGTGAGTTTGTGCAAACCTACGGGAAAAATACGACACATGTGGTGGTGGTGGATAAAGTCTGTTACATCATCATCACACTACCATCTTATTTGGTTGGCAGGATTCACATCACAAAAAAAGTAAGGAAAGAAAAGATGAAAGGCTTCTCTCGAACTTTGTTTTCTTACTCTGACATGAATATCTCACGCAGACAGGAAAATGTCGGAAAACAATATCATTTCTACTACTGCCAGTTTCGTACATCTTGTTACTACAACTTTTTTCATGTTGCTGTACGACAAGGTGTGTGTTTGTGTGTGTGGCGGGCTTATTATTATAAAATGTGTACGTAATCTGCGGCCATTTTAAATTTTTAACCAACGTACAAATTACATGTGTACGTACGTTGCCTTTCTCTATAGCAACTTTTGCGTTACATGCACCTTGCAAAGGAGACATTTTGTTTTTAGCAAATAAAATAAATACATATACACACACGTATTAGGCGTTTAATTTATCTTATAAAATTTTCAAGTTGATTCCCTGCTCTTGTTTCCTTTCCGTCTTTTTCTTCCTTGTGAAAGGGTAGCATATTTATGAATGATGACGTAAATAAAAGATATTGTGTTGCCTGTTATCCTTCTGTTTTGTAAATGTGCGTGTAAAGTGATTCCTTGTTTCAGTTTATTGGACGGAAAACGCAAAAAAAAACCGTGCTGATGCTGATGATGATGCCACTTTTCCTTCACTTTACCTACGTACCTACTTACATCCGTTTTGGCACTGACACACTGACAGATCCAAGTAGACCGCTTTTATGCTCCTCGTCTTATTCTTCTTTTCCTGCTGCTATTACTTTAGCTCTGCTACCACATGAGCAACTGTTAGAAAACACAACCCCGTATCATCTCTCTCTCTCTCTCTGTAGTGTGTAATAATAGAATTTATATGACTCTCCAAAATACATGTCTTCATCGCACAACAAGCATATCACACCATAACCATTACTATTATTATCTAGCTGACACATTGTCTTTTGTTGATGTTTTCAGAGTTGAGCATGAGTTGTTGTAGAGGAGAAAAAGCAATACTAAATTTCAGCTTGTTAGTCTGGAACTTGACTGTTTTTTTCTACCTACACGTATCCTGCGAGCGAAAAAAAAATTATACACATTATATGTGTTTTACTGTGTGGTGCTATGCTAACTCCGACGTTGTTGTGTAAAATGAAAGAGGAAAGAGCGGAGCAAAGTGTCAAATTTAAATATGCATGTAAAAACCTCAAGGATCATCATCAACGTGATTCACAGCAGGAACAGTGTTGAAGCAACAACAAAACAACATGCATAACATATTATGCAGACAATTTGTTTGTCGGTTGTTGTTTTACAAAGATTCGGACGCGGTAGTAGTAGCAAAACAATATTAATAGGGGATCCTTTGTTTCCACTTTTGTTTGTGCTAACAAACATTATAAAAAGGAGAGAGAGAGAGAGAGAGAGAGAGAAGCTGACATGATCATACCAATACAAATACCAAGAGAAACGCAAAGATAGACGGGAGAAGGAATGATCTTTCACAGAGTGAATTGACTGAATGTAGGTTGATCGGTAACAAGAGATAGACAAACTTCAAGATGAAACCAAGTGTCGGAATTGTTGCTCGGAAGGAATTATTATTTTGTAGAGTGATCCATCCTTTTTCTGTGATGCTTGGTATATCTTGAAGAGGAATTCATTTCAGGGGGATCTCGTGATTTGTGGTAAAATTCGATGAAATTTCGTTTGAACTAGCACAGTGAGAAATGAAATGTCCAATTATTCGATACATCATTATACCGTCGTCGCTTTCCGTTTAATTTAGTTAGAACTGCCATCAACAAACCTCTCCTTGTTAGCTACTTACCAAGTGTCTCTTGTTTTCTCCTCGACAAAAAAGTTAGACGTACAATTTTTGTCTCGTTTTAATCCTCAGAAGAGAACATAAAATGCGAGCGAGAGACGAACAAAGAAAATATATGTCTCCTGGGGTCATTGACTTAACTAACTGTGTTGTGGCTTTGGAATCCATGCCCTGCACCACGCGAATCAATTATCTGCTTTATGCTAGCCCTTTTCTGCATAGCTCATGTTTTTAACCAGCATAAATTTTGTGTGTCGCAATGTGGAAACATTAACCTAGGTAGGTATTCTCTCCCGTCGTCGTCGTCGTCGACGACGACTGCAATTGCGATGAGGAATACGTATTAGAATAAATACAAAAGACATTTTTACAGAAGCGCGATTTTATGCCACTTCAGCCGCCTACTTGTCTCGACTCTGGATGCTTTTGCTTAGGCCGTCATCATGTAAGCCGTCTCGTAGCTTGACTGATCAAGAAAATGATAGGATTGTTTACTTTTCTTTGTGTCAACTACAGTTTTGATTTCTTCTTGACAGTAGTAGAAACGGCGGTGAGTCGTTATGTTTAAGCGAATTGCACACTGTCATTTTGACGTAGAGGACATCTTATACTGTGGAAATCCACCAGCATTATTATCTCCCTCATCCCATCATCACCCGTAATCATGTTCTTCGTTTTTAGCGTCGCGATGTATACTCCAGCACAAAGAGACCATCATCGTCACTGAAACTTCAACTTGAAACTTAATCCACTTAGATTAGGAATAACTGCCGATTTAATGGGCTCGCACACTGATTTTTACGCTACCTTAAAATTCACAGAAATATGATTGAACTCAGACAAGTGTTCCCATTATTTATCGTAATTGTATCCTTCCTTTCGTCTTGTATTCATCGTTTTTTTGTGGATGCTCTAATTTACAGTCAAGTTGTTATTCGTGTCGTATTATCGCCGACGGACTTACTATGTATTTTTCAAATACATTTTTTCTTCATTTAACATCGGTGTTTTATTTTTATTTTGGAGTTAATACCCGTACGTGTAAATCGCATTATACTGTCTGCTTTTTCGAAAGGAATATCCAGACAGATTAGCCGAATTTGTGAACCAGAGCAGAATACGTGGGTAGGTGGGAGCGAGTGAAGTGGTTGCTCGACCGAGTCCGAATTAGTCGGCCTGGCAGCAGACAGATAGTCTGAAGCTTATAAAAATCATTTTACGGCGGCGGTCAACTTGGTGACAACAGGTCATACAGACTGGTATCAGCAGCCGTATTTTCAGATATTTTTGCACGTTACTGCATATATCATGTTACATGTATGCAGATAATAATTATCCTTCTTTGATTATGGTTATTCACTTGGGGAACAACGAACAACTGCCTGATTTTTGTAGATCGCTAAAAGTGTATATACCACGAGTCTATTCTATTTATTTCCGGGCAGTTTCTCCAACCACCTTGATAGAAGGGAGTGTGTCGTACACAGGAAATTTTGCAAGGTTGCCAAGTGATAAGATCAAGCTTTCTAATAATAGGATTGGTATCATCATGGTATAAATGGAGATAATATCAATTGATCGACTTGATACATGTGGATACTTGTAATTCATTTTCATTGACAGTCCAACATCATAGGACGATTCTGACTTCCGCTCAGCCTATCAGTAATTTCTCAAAAACGTTAAAAAATATGGAGTACCTACGTGGATCGTATTTTTTTGTAAAAAAAATTGCACTGGATTGTGCTTCTGTTGGTACGCCAATACTGAAGTAACGTAGCTATCCGAACTCCTCAACGCATCTATAGAACATAATAATGCGAACGTATGCGTCCTCAACAACGCTACTTTTTTTAATAACATTATGACAAAATTATTTAAGGTGCTCAAAGAGTGCATGACCCCGCGCCGAGTTGTGAGTACTCCCATACTCCCATCATTCCTTCCACTCCACAACATAATTTAGTGTGCGCTGTGAGCCAAAGCAGTTTACAGCGATTAAAAACAATTCACCCAATGGAAGCGTATTACTTACAAGTGGTTGTAAGGAATGAACATGACAAGCGTGTACAAGCAACCGTGGGTCTCTCCATTACAAGAGTGAATGAATGGATAAGATACACTCTGACTGCGCAAAAGTTCAACGTACTGCAATTTTTTCAGTCACTTGCTAAGGTCATGAAGGGATTCTCTCTGCTCAGCATATATAATGATGATACTGATGAGGGCTGTTATAGCACTGTTCCTTCCATTGTTGTTGCTTAAGCAAAAACATTTATTCCTAATGCAGGCAAACAGAGACTACCTATTCCTCTCCTCCAATTGCTGCAGCATACGTCCTGACAATGAATATTTAATAATAACATGAACGCTTGGTTAATGAATGCTCTGCTGTTTGGCGCAGAAGCAAAAGCAACATGAAACGACTAGACTTTTACAAAATATCAGCAGTCGTATCTTACCAGTTGCAGTTAGTGAGTAAAATGAAGGCAAATTTTTAGGCATGTGATAAAAATACATGTGAAATGCACACATATGTGAATTCACATACCTAATACATCACCTAACTGCATACGACGTTATCATTATATTTTTGTTATGTAATTGCTTGTTGCGTTAATGGTATGCATGCACCTCGTATGTTTTTTGTATGTTGATCAATCCAGTCCACCAGCAGAAACAACAACAGCAACGAATCTCGTTGACACCACACCGCCATCATCATCAATATCGCCATAGCTATCTGTCAGTAGCAGTTATAATCGTCATTGTATCATGCACCTTGCATTGCAGATTTAGAATATGTTTTTATATTGTTTTATCTCACTGCTACTGTCGTTACTGCTTCTTTTTTTGTGAAAGAAGTCGTATCATATTGCACGCAGCCACAGCCAAGAAGAGTAGAAAGGTCAACGGCAGACAATTCACTTAAAAGAGTAGCGAGCGAGAAGGATAGCATTGTTTCGGTGCAAATATTTAAAGGAATAATTCACAAAAAGAAGGGACAATTTAGCTGTATAAAAATTAAACAAAGGCGGTGTCTACAGATTGCACATATATTCATTTGACGAGTCCACAAAAGTGCTACGACGTAGCTGGCTTGTTTGGTTCGAAGCAGACAAAATTTGAAAATCAATAAATTTGATGATTCCCTTGACAATATATATCCTTGTCACAAGTCACTATGTAACTACCAATTTAGCAAAACAGTCAAACAGTGGTTGACAATCTGCCAATTTAAGCTTTTGTTTAAAAATCATCAAAGTAGGAAAAACGAACGGGAATCGATTGAACGGAGACATATTGATATCGAAAGTAGTCGAAGCATTCGACACGAATGATAATTTTGGAAAAGGAGCAAAGTAGGTTGGAATGGCGCAAAAGTGTAGCAGCAAAGTGCGATGAACGCACGAAAAAGTATAAAACTTTAATGCACACGTTTATTGTTGTACCTATTGGCGTACGTAGTACTACTTACTATGCCTGGTATGAATAGGTGAATAACTATGGAAGCAGAAATATAGGTATACACTGAAAATATGTATAACACGCCTACCTAATTTTATTCTCAATGCAGTATCCCATGGCTTTTTGAAGGTGGCAATGCCATTGGACTTTAAATGTTTCAGACTTCACATTGTTCACCGTAATCATCATCATGACTATCGTCGACGTCGTCGTCTGTCGTTAAAGTACTATTACCTTTGTTATTTATCATTGTGCAGTTATATCTCTGCTTATTGCTGCATTTGAATGCAATCAAAGACGAGCATGTCAATATCAGCAGTACATCCCATAATCATCCTCCCAGCAGCATTGTGGCCATTATCGCCATCGCCGTCTTATAAAAATAAAATCGTCGTTGTCAGATTGTGGAGACAAAAGATAAAAAATAGATACACAATATATATATATATATATCTATCTGTAAGTACACACAAAAAATTATTGTAACACGGTAGGATTTATAAGAGACTTCTACTAATTTTTTTCATGCTTCAAGGGATATTGCCGTAAATTGTGAAAATAGGTATGATGTTTTACGGCAATGATAATGATCAAAATGAATGCGTGCGTACGTCGTCGTCGTCGTATGTATGTATAACAAACAACCATAAAAGCAGGAGTTCTTTTTACTCCGTGTGCGCTTATTCGAATTCTTTGTTCGCTGCCATCCATTATAGTGGTTAAAGAGGATGAAGACGACGATGACGACGAATGCTGTATACTGCGCGATGAGGTAATGCTTCATCATCGTCGTAGCCATAAAATGAATGAAGAAATGAAAAATTAACGAAATATTGCGACACTTCCTTTCCCATTACGCACCACACGCTCCTTCTTCTTTTATCTTTGATTGTGTACCTCCTTTTGCCGCACTTCGGCAGAGCGTTGTAAATTGTCTTTTAAAAAGATTGCTAAAAAGCTCAAGCAGCAATGTCAGCAAATGTATATGTTAGGTAAATAGGTATATATGCTAGCTGGAGTTGAAAAATATATGCAAACATTGCAGGTTATACTATAGTACTATATCGACATTTTAAAGTTTTTTACTTCAGAATTGTCTGCTCTGCGTATTCCTGTACTCGAAAACAATAGGTTCTTAAAGTTAGCACGAGTATGTTGGTTTGGCAAACGTTGCGCCTAGATTTATTGTTACAGATGATGGCGAATATGATTATGATCATTTCATCAAAGCACCTCTTCTTTCAGTGTCTTTGTCAGAGGATCTGGTAGGTAGTAATAGTAATTATGATGCTTGAGTGGTTTTTAGCAGGTATGCAAATTACCGTAGTTAGTGGCTTTGACGATGATGGTCATTATCGAAACGCATCCCCCCGTGCAAATTAAATTTATTTTATGGGTGTCTTAATACCGCTCCAACTAATTTTTAAGCTCATCTTAATATATATTGACGAGAACAGTTTGTATTGCCTTAACGTGAATTAATTATATATAAACGCGAATCAGTCAAATGCGCCTCATCAACGAAGGTGAGAGAAAAAAATTCTTGACAGATAGACATTTTATTGTTCCTCGTGTGCGTTTCATCTCTTTCTCTCTCTACTCACACACACATAAAATAGCACCATCTAAAATCGTAAAAAAATTGTAGTATCTAATACGTGCAAAGATAAAGCAGGGACTTGCTTTAATGCCCATTGTGAAAACATTTATGTTGTCGTTAAAGCACTCGCTTACTACCATTTAATGAATGTCACAACAGCGACAACGTTGTGTTACGACTATCTTGTCATTGACGATGATGACCATGAATTTGGTAAAGTCAATGACTGCTCTCGGTGATGACGAAAAAGGCAATTGGATACGAATTTAAAAAAAA
>JAHZNE010005965.1:0-12842 GCA_027744055.1 Callyntrura sp. NNG-2020
ACAGACAGACAGACAGACAGACGGACAGACCGACAGACAGACAGACAAACATACTGATCGCATAAACTACTTCAGCATTAAAATGCTCTCCGTAGTTAATAATGTCATGTCATGTCAGTGGTGTGTCATATTGGTTAAACCAGAATTAAACGGTTCGTATTTTAAACAGAACCATTTGGACTTCCTTTAGGACTTTTGACTTGCTTACAAGATTAATTGAATTCTATATTTAAAATGAATGCTTTATATGAATGGAAATATGAAATAACCCGGTTATTTTAGAATTAAATCCCACACAGGAAGCTTTACTGTTCGACATATTAGTGAATATTTATAAACTTGTATACAAATACAATATTTAAACTATTGAACAATAGGCACGCTCATGTTTACATTTTCACAGGCAACAATTAATAAAATTATGAATGTATATAGGTAGGCAATTAATATCATGCATAGACTAAACTAATATTAATCAGGCTGGTCAACCAGCCCACTATGTAATGGTTTACTTTAAAATTAGATTGTGCATTAAAATTAGTGATCTAATGTAAGACTCCTCTGTGGCAATGTATATTGCTTTAATTCAATGCCGCTTTCATACCAGGAAGAGAAAAAAACTTTCCCGGATGCTGACAACCTGGGACTGATTCAAGTTACCGTGTAATTAATACAAGGTGGGTACATCAATCAAAAGAAATTCGCAATCAAGGAAACATCATTAGGGTAAAATTTAATTTCACCTTTCGAATTTTACAATCAGTGCATTTATTCGTTGTTATTTAGCCTGAGAATCAAAATTTTATCTTATGCAAATAACGTTCTCGCAAATTACTGACGCTCGACCTCAACTTACTTATGACAATTTTTTCATTTTTTTAACAAGACAATTAGTCAACTTACCTCATTTTAATCTCAGCATCAATGTAATCCATATTTTGTAGAATAATTGATATTTTGTGATACTTGTCCTTGATTAACTGTAAAATCCTCGTGAAAATGGAGAGCATAAATCTACTCTTAAATGGAACAGAAAAACAGCCTACGAAGCTGGTCGACACAAAAAATCCCATGCAAGCACTATACTTCGACCTTCTTTCCTGCCTATCTGGCGGAGATCATCCTAGATTGCCCCAAGGCTACAAGTTACAACCGATGACGGGATTTCTGGATATTGTTGAGGCGTATGAACCACTATATATATTTCAACCATTAAATGTTTATAGGTCATATATTTGTGGACGCCATTACGACATTAATACGTCTTTATAAAAAGTTTCAACGATGTTTCATCTGGAATTCCTGGAATTTCATCTGGAATTGTATGTGAAGTAGGATCAAACGAATTTGTTAAAGATAATCTGCTGCCGGCTTCTATCGGTTTAGAACCACGACAGTCTGGCCAAAGTAAAGTAGCTGAGGCAGAGGTCTATCTTACGATACTTATTCACAACAGGGTTACCTATTTAATAATAATAATGATAATTCCAATAGCCAATGTGAAACGTATTACAGGACTGTGGGCAGCATGAAACATTCTATAATGCGGACTTAGAGCTTGAAAATGAAAACTTTGTGGAAGCTTTACTCACGACAGAAAAACAAACCCATCTAGACGAGTGGAAAATTTTGCACGAAAATATCGTAAATACGGAAACATTTCATGATGCTTTGGACACATTTAAATTAGAACGCGACCAGGATTCTGACGTCAATGCGGAGATGGGATCTCAAAGGCTGTTTGAAAATGGGATTCTGATGGAGCAGTCTGCTTTGCCTCATGAAAATTCTCATTACCATGATGCTGATTTAAATTTGTCATCTTTAAATTCAGCCCATGACGAAATCAGTACAATGGAGGAGGAAATTGACAAATATTCCAATGAACTGCGAGAAATTGAACTAATGCTCAAGGAGCATCTTGTATTTCCAGCATATTCTCGACAGAACTCAAAACTACAAGTGAACAGCCTACCAGAGAGAACAACCAATGTACTCCATCCTAATTTCCAATTGGTGGATGGCAGTATAGTTCAAGAATTAGCGGATGGACTAATGAGCCCATCATCTGCTTTGGAAATCATGTACGACATGGAGTCAACTGGATCTTCACGTAATCCTCCCAGCGTACATACATCCACTTATGAGTACGTTTGTATTTCCAATGTTTACTTTGCACTCAACAACTTGGCAGTTCGTATGATAAAATGATGAAAAATCTTCCTGTTTTCCTTTTCCAGTTCCTGTACGTCCTTCACTAGTTGGCAAACTCAACCATCTGTAAACTCTTTCCTCGATTCCAATAATGCTAGCGGCAATGCTGAAAAAATGAGGCAATTTTCCAAGGCATGCCCGAGCGAACCAAGTCCTAATAATAATGTTCAATTCAAGAGGACATCAGATTCTATAAATTCAGCTTCCCATTTGGAGAAAGTTTCCGTTACTGACCATTTCTCGAAGAAAACTGATTCGGATCGTGGAAATGGTTTTCATCTACTGGCGGATATGGTGAATAAATTTACGACCAAAACTGATATAAATGCTAATGGTATGAAACATACGTGTTTACTTTCTGTGAAAAACATATTTTCTTATTAGCTTATGATATTGACTATGAGTTGTTTTCCTTTTACTACACATGTTATGATTCTGTGAATCACTCGTGTGAACCTATCTCGTTTTGATTTCTGTTGGGAAACGGTGCAGTCATTGGTTATTACTCTGTCAATAAAGAAAATGACGCGGAGGAATTTGTAGATACCGACGACTCGACACAGAAGGAATGGAACAGGAAAATACGTTTCCATGATAAGTTGCCCACCATTCCAGAAAGGGAACGTGCTTGGTCCTCCGCTTCCTGTTCAGAAAATGAGGAAGCTAGTAATGGAGCTAAAAGCTAATTTTAAAGAAGATTCAATTCTGACGCTGTCAAGCTTACCTACCCACACAGCGAGTGGTACATATATACATGCGGAGATAAGGAATAAATTAGCTAAATCATTTTAATGAGTTCTGGGCAAATTCAATTTGCCTATTAGCCTAATGGAGTGTCGCCCTGTCCTGAATCCTCTTCCCGTTTACATCCGTAAAAATTAGCAATAAAAGTAACGGAACTAAATTCAAGATAGAAAAGGTAGCAGCGTTGTATGTATGTCAGCTCGCGAACAATTATTTACTCCTGTAGTAAAGTAACAGGATAATTCCCGACCAAATGACACAGGATATTTGAGCATTACAAGCCAATTTAGAGTCGTGTGACGCAGTAGTAGAACGCGCAATTCTAATTAACGTCATGCCTAAAAATGTACATTTGAGGGATAGTTGAAAAACTACCGGAAATAATTTTCTCTCTAGTTCCAGTCCTGTTTTTCCCTCTCCATCTATTTCTCCTTTTGTATGCCCTTTTATCTCTCCATCCATCGCATTTTCTTTCTCATGCATAACGCATGATCTATATACTTTTATTTCGTGTGTTCAGTAACTCACTACCTAATCCGTCCGCTTTGAAAGTGTAGGATTGTTCCAAGAAAGGGCAACTGTGTTCATTTACAAGATTATAAAAGTTCCCTGTTTCCAAACTCGTATAAATAGGAGTGTATCCAACTAAGAAGCTGAAAGTACCGAAGTATTGGCTTCAATACAAGAACAACTGGTTACACGCACTTACACAGTGTACACATGTAACACGCTATAAGCACACAACGTTCCTCAGTTTCTCCTGCATTGCAAGGGACATACATACAACAAATATAAATGGAAAAGTAAAGTTTTAGATAAAATGTCGTCCGTTTCTAAAAAGTTGGGTTGTTTTTACTTTGACTTTTTTATGTTTATTTAAACATTCAATTACAAGCAACAACAAAACTGTCAGTTTTACAACTTACCTCCCTAAAGCCGTTAGGCAATTCATTTTTAAACGGGAGAATGTGCCTAATATAGGAAAACCTTGAGTTTAAAGAAATGACCAAGTTTTTACTTTAATTATGCAACATCAACATATTCCAATTATAAATTTGGACAAAGTTTTCAAAATTGAGCTCTTGTTAGAGATTCTTCTTGGCATCATGTTTTTGACAGTTATGTTGTTTGTGCATGCTTACTAGCGCAGCGTGAGTTGAACAGACGCAACGTACAAGTATTAATGCCTCTTCATGCATTGTAAAAATTTCTCACATTCCTACAACATTTTCGAGCACGGTAAACCTAATCCTATCGAGTTCCCCTAGTTAAAAGTCCACAGTCTATTCCTTTATGTCTTACACCACAAGTGAAAAGTACCCGACACGCGAGATCCTTCATTAAAACTCTATACTGTTGTTAAAAGGCTTTTACATTTTTGGACGTATAGACTTTTCCTTTGCTGGGTACACACATACACACACACTATACAAATACACATTGTCGCATAACATTTTCTTTATATACACGATTTTATTGCGATTCTTCCAACTGATAGAGGCGCTCTTTTCTAGAGCGCTGTACAAAATGCTGCTGTAACATGTCCTTTCGCTTTACTATGTGGCATTAGATTCAGACGAAAGTCACTACATTTTATGGGAAATGTTTTCACTCGACATGGTTAAGGATTCATGCGGATAGAACTTTTTATAGGTTGTACGAATAAAATGTAATAATGTTATTGTGCTATGTCTACCGTGTGTCCTATTATTCTTATTGTTGATTTTTTATATAGTACTTTACTAACTACATGTGAAGCATGTACAGAATTGAACATTGCAAAATTATTGTAACGTTCTCCATTTGGACACGTTGCCTGGGATGAATGTATGATGACCTGATTCATTATTCCTCCTATTGGTAGTCCATCTGAAAAGATGGAATCAGAAATCAGAACTAAGGAAACGGGCAAAAAGTTTGAAACAATGTGTAAGGAGGTACTCATTTCTGGAATACTGTTCCACGTATTCCTATATCCGCCATCAATGTTGACGTTATGTATATAAGCGTACATGGTTATATCCCAGACTTCTGAAATTCCTGCTTGTCAGCATTCCTGTATTCACGACAAGACTTCCAATAACTGAATGCGTAGAGTCTGGAGGAAAGTTTCTAATAGACTGAATAAATGTTTTAGCATCATCTTAGGAGATGGGGAAAAGTACTTCTTGATCGATACTGCGAAAATATCATCTACATAATACAAGTTGCTGGGTCCTACACTGTTGAAGCAAGGCGTATATTGCTATACTGCATTCGTGGAATGGTGCGTTTCTCATGTTGAATTCTTTTAATTTGTAAAAGCCAACATCCAACTTGTTTGCGTTCACCTGCCATTCAATCAATTTTACATAAAATAAAATATTGTCAGATGTTATTTTTCTCCCCTGCTATTATCATCCTTTGTTGACAGTAGAGTGAAGGGAAAGTTACCTAAGGCCACACGTAGACATCACTGGCCTAGTTTTTGCTGCTAGGCTTTTTTCGCTCAGTTTTTGTGGTCTAGTTCCCCGTGTGGAAATTTAGTCCATGTCATGATGTGCTTGTCAGTCGACAAAAGACGCGAAAAAGGAGGTAAAGCTGGATAACGACGGAGGGAAAAGCACTCGCGTACTGTCAGTTACTCAGTGCTTTTGTATTATCAGCTACTCGACTTCACTTCATCTCTGCTTTACATCCCGAATACTGCTGCATGCTGCTGAGCTGATGTAGTAGAAATATTACTCCAGCAGCAGCACTGCTCTTCGCCTTTCACGACTTTCTTGTAAATTGGCTCCATTACCATTCCAAAAGAAATATAGCATCAAGGACACAAACATTCCATATGGAAATCATACACGAATGAAGCAATAACGTTGTGGATAATCTGAACAAGTTATCGAAGAAGAGCTCATAGTATTGTGTGATCTGGCGTACGTGAGATAGAGAATACTTTTTATGGGGCAATACCATAACGGCAATGTAGAGAGAGAACAGAGTAGTTATATACTGATTTCCAGGACTCAAATGACATAATATTGTTGCTCCAAGTGTAGCCGCAATAGCATCAATTGTCATTATCCCAGTCTTCAGTAAAAACTCAGGAAAACCTTCGACGTAACGGCAAAACACATTATTATTTCTGTACGTCCGTGAGGTTCTCACAAGAAGCAGGAACGCAATGGGAGCTTTGTTCTTTATACTTGGCCATGGAAGGGAAAAGTTTGCTTTACAAGGAAAACAATAATTTAAAAGAGGAGCAGGCATAAGCCTTGATACGAATTCTCGTTTCCTTTGAAGCCATTCATCTCAGTCTTCCGTCAAGGGTGTATGTGTGTGCTTATTCCTGCTGTTCATAAGGAGAAAACAAGTGATATTCTGCAAAAAAAAGCTAAATGAGAACACACATCTTTTTTGTGCTGCATGGTGGAAACCGTATATGGTTGCAGTAGCGTGGTGGATTGAAAAAAACTAATGGGAAATCCTAATGTTTTATTTTGTCTCTTGAAAAAATGTAATATCACCAAAAGCTTTTCTCCACCAGTTGGTCCATACTTTCCCAAGTACACGAAAACATTTCACTCTTGCCAGTTAAAAATATTGTACCCTGCGGTTAGTTAATTATTATCACTGCTGTCCAAATACACGTCGCTCTCTAAAAAAACGTGGCATGTGTCCTCGTTACACGGCGAAAGTATATAACCTTGTGAAATGAGCATGTAGTGAAGTAACCTGGCCAGAGGAAACCTCCAATAATATTACATAGTAGTAGCTACGATCGTTTCGTGCACATGGTATGGAAAAATAATGATTTCTCTCGTAACGCCTTGTGCGTCGTGTTGTCTCGTCGAATCGAATCTGCCACCACTGCTGAAGCTGCAAGAAGCAACAAACTACTACACTTTCAGACGACGCTCTATTTTAGACAAACAAACAACGTTGTGTGTATCATTGTGTTGAACAAGACGAGAGGGTTTACTGAAGTGGAACTAAACACTTTTAAAACAGGACTGCTACTACGGCTGTAGATATATACTACTACTATACTGCAAGGCACGGAGAAGACTAGAAAACCGGAGCATGAGCGACAAGTGACCCTTTCCTTTATTTATTACCCTCCTCTCAAATCGGATCTACATTTCAAGCTTCTTGTTGAAAGGTTGGTTTAGGTTACCGTTTCTAGTATTATTACAGAAGCAAAGCAACTAGAACAACAAACACGTTGGAAAAATCCTCACACCATTCTATTCCTCCGTAATGGCAGTAACAACATATTACATACACCGGAGTTCATTATAGCACAAGGTAAGTATAAGATGCAGTCCAGTCTAGTCGGTAAAGTTGCTTGTGTGCCAAATTCGGAAATTGATTTTGGATTTAAAAAGAGGAAGGGAGAAAGTGAAAGCATGGATATAGTCCGTATTTTGTAATTGTGTAGCGTCGGTGCCTTACAGCACGTTCGGTTTTACAATGTATCTTTCCTGCTGTTGCTGGCAGTCTATTACTAATACATATAAACACCTATCAAAGAGAAAGCGGAAGTATAACACTCGCTCATCTGTTTTTCTACCAGTAGTGGTCTCCTTGTAACGGTAACAGGAACAGACGCTCTTATAAAGAATTTATTATTGCTATTTACTCTCGCCATTGCCTTTCCTACTCCCGCGTTGTGGATACACGTCCATCAACAGAGCAAAACGAGGAATGGATTCAAAAACGGGGGAAAGGGAAGACCAGAGAGAGGAAAACGGTGGTAGCCTGTTCTAGTTATTGTATTGTCCATACAGCTTGAGAAAGTAATAATGCCAGCAGCAGCCAATTGAAAATCCAATTCGATTTATTGTAGACGGAAAAATGGAGTTTTTAATCCCTAAAGGGGTTTTCTTCTAGATGTAAGTACGTACAGAAACATTATGAAATCTTAAATTGTTTTTTGTCTTTGGAGCAAAGGAACATTTTGTGCACGAACAAACACACGCAACGCGACGTAGGCACGGCGCGGTTAAAAATTCCCAGCAAAAGTGTTTCAATTCGACTGTACTGTCTGAAGCCTCTGTGATTACCAGTGACTCTTTCACGGTAATAGTTTTTTTCCCTGGGATGTGTAATTATACCAACGACAGCCAAAAGCCTGTTGATGGACTAGCTCTTTTGTGATCACAAACAGAGACATCATTTTGCATGGTGGTGGTGGTGGTTGGTGGTGGTGCTGAATGTAAACATCAGAGCAGGAGAAAAGATGTTTGTTTGCTATGTTGACATGGTGGGCTGTGTAGAGTTTCCTTTGTTGTCGGAAAATGGAAAGTTTAATATGAAGGAACTTATACTATTTTTTTCACGGGAAATTCATGTGTACTTCCTATAAAGAGTTGTCATTGCTATCTGTAACTGCCTATACTTAAGTCAAGTTTTATAGAATGTCGAGAGTCATGTTTACTGAAACATGTCAAATTTACGAATTATTGATCTCCGGAAACGTCGCGAATCAGCAATGTTGTAGGGAGGGATGAATATAAGGGAGGAATTGGGATATATCTATATAAGAAATATATAGTGAATAATAAGGATAATTGCGTTCTTTCTATATTTATTCAAAAGAAATATTGATTTCTTTCTTTTTTTTTGAGTAACAGAGCTCTTCAGACCGTTCCAAGCCATCTGGTATTGAGTTCAAATATCCCGTCTCTCCAGACGACTTTGTGTCGCTTGTATGGAAATGATCCATTTTGATTTGATGCAGCTTAAATCATTCTGATTAATGTCGTTCATCTAAGATCAACCCTTTCAAGCGCGCTGCCTTTTTAGTTTGTAACCTGACATACCCATAAGCACATGTACGTTTTGGACTGTTCAAAAGAATATGAACAAGGAAATGACTATTTCTTCTTACATTTTCAATGTGGATGCTCCTCGCGGATTTTAAATTAATGTTGCAAGCAACTTTCTCCTGACAAAATAATAAATTTGAGAGCTTTTGACAGTTTCTTTGTTCATTAAAAGCAAAATGGGAGAGGAAGTTAATAACTGCGACGAGAAATATAGTATGGGTGAGGATATAGAATGGAAAAGTTTTATATTCAGACCTGCTGACCCAGAAAATTATCAAGATATATTAAATCACATGAGAACGAGTTTCTACCGAGATGAACCTCTTAACCAACTCACGGGCTACTCTGAGGAAAAAGCCAAAGATATGGATAGCATGATTCGGGAATATTTCTCCGACCAACTTTCTCACATAGTTTTAGAGAAAGGCACCAACCAGGTTAGTTACCAACTTTTCAAACTTTCTATTTTTCCTTTTTTGTTTGTACAACTTAGCGACTTTAGAATGTGTGCCTAAATAAATGTACAAATCGCATAAAGGAGAATGTGAATGAATATGCGGCAAAATGCTTTTCACTTGTGTGCTTTCTCTTGCATACCATGGACCAAAATGATATTACCAATATATGTGTGATTTATATACGGCCTGCTGACAAACGTGTGTGATAGCAAATAGACAGAATTATTTGATCTTTTCCATCAAAAGGGACGTGTTCCCTTTCTGAGTAAGAGTAACCAAAAATACAGTGTAATCATCGTTGAGCAGAATCCTATTAAAAGTTTGAAAGCGCAAAAGAAATAAGAGACGATATTAGCATACAATCCTTGAATCCTCGTGCATTTATCTCCGCAGAGCAGACATCATGTAGCATGCCGCTGAATAGGTTGACGGAGAATTATGCGATGAATGTATCTTACTTTATCTGCTGGGAGTTGGGAGTCTCGTCTCTCCAGAATGTGGGCTGCCTATGTGTGTGCAGTTAGGTTACATTCAAATCGTAATAATAGGCTGTTGGTGCGTGTTGAGTATATTTGAATGGATGTAAGTGCCTGTGTAGAATGTCTGCTCAGCCAAGTGTGCCAACGGTATGAAACTTTCACAGCACAATAATTTATTACTGTGTTCGCTCGCGCAAAACGTTGAGACTGTGGAGCTGATATTAATTGGTAAAAAAAGGGAAGAAGCAGAAATTCATTTACTAAAAGCATTGGAATGTCCTCTGTAATAAATGTTAAAACACAAAAAGATACCATTTAAGACAAGAGCAAGGAGGCTTGTTTTAATAGTAATTTTTGTCCGTATTAACGTATTTTCCAACATTGTATAAAGTATAAAATAGTACGTTTTCACCAAATAAACACTTTTGGAACGTTGGGGCATTATGAATATTTTAATGAAGGGGAGTTGGCAACACAGATGAGCACGACTAACACTACAATGTACATTTCCCTCACGAAGAAAATTTTTACTGGCAATAATTAGAGGCATTTTAAAATACTTTTGTATAAAAATCTGAATTTTGCAATAAAAAATATAAATGTGGCCGTTAGAATTTGTAATCTAATACGTTCAAGGTTAAACAAATTTCCTAGCTTTTTGTTATGCAAATCTGATTGCAGGATTTTTTAAACACAAAATGTTAATAACAAAGCATAATCATCTTTCTGGAGTCTTGTAGTCTTACTTTAAGTGAATAAAAATGGAAAAAGTCTCGTGTTTAAATACGTGTTTATAGGCAGTTTACCGGCGGAAAATGCAAACCATTGATTCATTTTTTATTAGCGTCTATTAGTAAAGTTTGGTGCATAGCTTGCAGTAGTACAAATGGTTAATGGCTATATCCTGCATTTTCCCCTACAGATAGCTGGCGCTCGGATAATAGCCATCCACAGGCGCGAAACCCACACGGACGCACCACGAGAGATGCATTCGGCTGAAATGAAAAAAATCTGGCCATTTTTACACCAACTCGACGACGACAGCAACGTATTCAAGTTCTACCCAGAGCTGGACTGCTACGTGGAGTTGTTTATGGCTTCTGTTGATCGACGCTTCCGCGGCCAAGGCCTTGCTACTGAAATGTACGAGGGTGCTATTCCATTTTTAAAAGCTCGAGGGTTTAAAGTAGTAAAAAGCTGTTTTACAAGTCCATTCACACAAAGAATTGGTAAAAATCTCGGTTTCCGTGAACTAACCAGAAGGTACTTTCGCGACTACTTGGATGAAAACGGAGAAGTGGTGTTTACCAATGCCAACGAGAAGGATGAAGCAGTCGTAGGTGTCCTTGAGCTTTGACTTTTGAAACTGCGGAAAAAGAGGATTGTATAACTTATCTGAGATACAGTCATCAAAATTTCTTGTCAGAACAGAACAACAACAAACAACAATATAAAAACCAAGCCAGCAAGCACTACGAAACAACAAAAAATATTTGTATTGTACCTCATCCAACGAACTAAAACCACGTCATTGTATTGTAAAATATTTAATACACTAACTGAATTTACCCGTATGTGCAATAGCACCTCAACCAGTACGTACATCAATTGTCTAGTTCCGAGTAGTACAAGAAAATAGTATTTGTTTGATACATAAAACAAAATTATATCTGTATGATCGATCGTTAATTCTATTATTCTTTCATATTTATTTCATTTCTGTGTTCATATTACGTTATATGACATTGTTTGTAAATAGTTACATATTACATAGACCTATACTAGATATCTGTAGTCGCACATAAAAGGTCTTCTGAAAACCTGCTATAGAAGAAAGGAAGGAGTAAAACTGGCTACTAGCGGTTATTTCCTGGGATGTTTGTGATCAGTAGTAAGTAGTAAATACCAAGTACACATTTATAATATTTGAATGTATTTCATAAAGCAATTCTTTCATCTGTGTGTATTTGTAAGGATGTTGTGTGGTATAATGTCTCAGAGTAAAAGAAATAAAAGGAAGAAAATAAAATTCATTTATGAGATGATACAATGGGGATTCAATATGAATGAGTTGTCTAAAACTGACTCACAAACAACAAAGTAGGCAGTTGAGATTGCCGAGAACGAACTCATTTCATTTTGTAGGCTTCTTGGCGATGCTCGTCGAGTGTGTTCATTGTTGCTGTGTAGAAACATACATATTATTATTATATTTTGCATAAATTATCGTCATGATGGTCTTCCTTTGAAGCAAAGCATAATAATATATTTCATGTATTCTCTGAGGGTCTTCATAGAATGATTTCCCACGATATTAATTTCATCAAAGCGAGGCGTTTCACCATTATTACAACAGCATCTTAAAAGAAGGAAATTTAGGTACATACAAGCTCATTTCATTGTACCCATCTAGATGTGGAATATATCCTTGCCCCAGAAGAGTGCTTGTTCTATTGCGTGGTAAATCTCAATACTCTTACCGCATCCTTTCTTTCCTGCAGAACTAGAATAGAAGTATACCACAAACAGAGTTGATTCAATGTTTTGTGCCAGGGGACATGGTAAGCATTTTATAGACCTATTATGTGCTACTGTTAAGAAGATGGGGTCACCAAAATGTGAAATGACTTTCTCCGTCAAAGTACCTTTCACTGTCACCACTATTACTACAACCATTCTAGCAGCTGCCGGCTGCAGCCACCGTTAAAAGTACGCAAGATGGTAGTGTCAAGTCAACAAGAACTAACTGGAAAGGTGAGGCTTACATTTAATCTTCTGGGAGATCAGAGCATAATTCGCATTCCCGATGGAGATATATATACTCATTCCACTTTCCATTTTGACTTCCATTCTGTTCGGCCCTTTTGATGTCACAGCAAAATATATAAATTAATATAACTTCCAAAACCAACATGATGCGTGAATGCTACACAGAAATTCAGTATCGGGGTCTCCAGTAGTATTGATGGCTAGCGGCAATTGTCTTTCGCCACTAAAATGTCAAATCCTGAACTCCCCAGCAGAGCCGTAGCTACAGCGGAGAAAGGTGGAGAGCATTCTCCAGGCCCCACCAATTTAGGGGCCCCGGCAAGACCGGACCGCAGGGAATTTTAATTACGTTACTAGTCGCCATTTAGATC
>JAHZNE010005966.1:0-30107 GCA_027744055.1 Callyntrura sp. NNG-2020
GACATATACCATTGGAAAGAGCTCATCAAAATCTACCGTTTGGTGTCAAATTCAGCGAGATCTGAGGAGCCCCACTCCCTTACCTTACTTGTTAGTCATTATTCGTTTAGTCAAATCTTAGTCTACTTGTTTTTAGACTAAATGTCACTAGACCCGATTGCTATACGTATCTCCCATATGCATCCCAAATATAGGATGGACAATATTTTAAGTGTGACAGCTACAATAGTCCTTGGATTGTTATTAATAACACGGGACGGTTTCAAATATGCCACCAATGCAAGTATCCGTACGAGCGAACGAAAAATATTTATCCACGTTTTTCCTATCCGAGGCAGAAAACCTAAAAATGGGAAAATCTAGCTACATATACTATAATACGTACATTACACTACGATTCTACGAAGTTATATGGGTATTTGCTTGAACTCTGCGTTTATTATTATTATTCTTTCTTTGTTTGGATGGATTGTTTTAGTTGACTAGCAACCAGGGCATAATGAGACTTCGTTGTTGGGCCACGGTACCACCAAGTTAGCTTCGCATGTAGGTATTAGGTACACATATACATGCAGGTGGAGAGACCAACACAGTCAGCCATCAGTAAAATGTTTTTAGTTATGCTTCAATTATAATAATGACTGTTGAGTTGTCTTCCCTCCTGTTGTTATGTCAACTACTGTTGCAACAACGAATACCATTCCAATACTACTGAGGCGCAGTAATGTTCGCTGGTGTAATAATGAAGGTGCAATTATAGTTTCATAACCTGAGAAAAGTTAGTTTTTCCACCATAATGAAAATAATCACTGAAATTTTCCGGTTACGGTTACACTTTTAATTTTCTTGTTGGCCCTTTTTATTTTTAACATGAACTACGCCAAACTACAGCCGGTTACAAAGTTAGATTAGACGATACCATGGCCCATTCAGAGACGAATAATAACAAAAAATTACCGTTGATGGGAGATAATAGTACTGGCACTACTGTACATGATAGTAATAATATACATCTTTGATGAGCTCGCAGAAAAGTTTTTAGTTCATTCCATACAAATACACATTCATAAATTCATGTCATTCAGCCCATAATGGCACAAACACATAAAAAGACGTGGTAGTTTATTCTACACGAGGAAAGTTACACAATTCACAGCACCTATCTTAATTTCAGTATTTGTTAACTTCAGTGCTCCTCTTGTTATGCCAAACGAGCCTGGGTTCAATCAGGATTACACCATATTTATTCCGTCATCATATATGGAAACCTCTTTAGCTCTCACATTTCTCTTTACCAAATGAAGAAAATCTTGTTTGTGAAATATTCGGTCCGTTGACCAATTTTTACTATTTGATTCAATGATATAATGACGACGAGGTCCATATTACACCGTCAGCTTGTTAAAGACAACAACTGCTTTCCCTGTATCAAAGTACTTACGTTAGTACAAGATTATAGTTAGCTAGTCCGTTCTACATTGCTATTTATTTGAAAACATGTATTCCCGCACTTGATATGTGTGTCTTGACATCTCATTCAGCACAGACATTGCCAAATACACAACAAAGGGTCAAATTTTCAAACTTACCTATGTAACCCCCTCGGTTACCCTAATATCAGTCATCATTTATATTTCCTTCTCACACAGCGCCTTTCTATAACTTTGCCCTTTTCTGCGACTCAGGTTTGATATTCATCGAATCAACAGTCACATTTGACTTTTTCCTTCAATTTCCTGTCACAGTCACTTACACAGGTTTCCCTATTTGATCTGGCATATACTACCTATTTTACGTATAGTTTGGCAGGTTGTGCATTTCTTGAATTGCTTCTGCGATACATACATCACCTAGAGAGAAAAAACGAATGAATTCTTTGGAATATACCAGTATTTCTAGGTATACGCCAAGTTTTTTGTGTCAAGGCTGCGAATTCACGTAGAGAATAGGAGGGGAAGCGAACATAAACATAATATGTATATCGACTTCTTGTATATACTACACGGCACATAAATAAGGTCGTATATTTTCTTTTGTATGCATTGAAAACGGAGATGATAATCATGATCATAATCAGGGACACATGCAAAGAATACTCATTTTGTGACCAAGTATATCAATACCTGATTCTTCAGCGGACTTTCTATGGTCTATATTTTCATATTTCTTGAACTGGGCAATAAAAATTAATTTCATCGTTCAAATTTTCTCTTCCCTTTCTTTACTACACCTCCTCCCCTTTGCATTTGTATACAAGATATAAAAGTGCGCAATCTGTTTATGGAACACCCTGGCTTAGAAGCAACTTGCAAACAGTGCCCTTTTAGGCAAAAGGTTAGATTTATTGCTTACACTTCACATATGTGTTGTAGTACACTAGACAGGACATAAATTCATTTTGATTTGATTACGCGCTTCCCGGTCAGAATGGCAATTCGCAAACTACCCTACTTTGTTAGCAGTGTATTGTGAACTACAGGTATTTATGGATGATAACCAAAAGTAAGTGCAAATATGATAAACAAATAATATAACTCAAACGTGGAAACCTAATCATATGCCAATTGCAAGAGATAGAATTCAAAATGTATAAATCATGCACCATAATTTAAAGGAAAAGATGTGCTAATAGTTCAACTGTAACTGTCACATATTTGAAAATTTATATTAGTTGCCACAATTGCATGGGTTGTAAGTGCGGTTGTAGTCAATATTGCAAAAATTGCATAGTAGAAGGTTTTGTTAATTGCCATTTTGTCCGGACACGAACTGCGCCACCGTAAATACTTTCCATCATTTGAAAACTTAAATGATTTTATTGGTTAAAATAGAAAATGAAAAGGATAAAGGGTGACGTCAACAGAAAGAAATTGAGATAGAATAAATCGATATTTCCTTCACAAAACACATAAAAACGACTATCCATACAGACGGGCCAGCAGGTAGACTATAATGCGGCATCTCCATATCCGGTATTAACTTCCAGGTTCTGGAACTCGATCGCCATTCAGCAACCACCACCACACTTTCCCTTTATATTTGTTTATTTCTTGGAAGAGTCCCATAGCCCAGTAAGGCTATATACTCAAACATATAAGCACTGCTGGTTGTTCCATGAGCCAAAATTGCCAACCGATTTTTCACATAACAATAACAATGATATCTGTCCGCATCAGGAATTTTCTACATGCTTTGCGTTGAGCAAAAAAAGTATAATGGAGAATTAGACGAGAGAAATCAGCATAGCTTTAAAAACGTTTAAAGAACGGAGATTCCTTACGGCCGGAGATGCCATATTACTCTTCTTGGTTGCCTTCATTGCGCGCTTCCAGTAAAGGACAAGTAAAAGGCATGCATTTGTCAGTGACAGGGTGATAGTAGCAAGTGAACGATTCTACGTTTGGGACTTCTTTAGTAACAGCCTGGCGGTTAACACGTGAGCGTGATAGTGGGTATATAACAGATGCTGCTACTGCAATTTTTACTCTTACTCCTGTTAATATCCTGACTGCTCTATATTATTATTATCCACCGCATCCACAGGATTTATTCAGGTAAACAGAGTTCTGATATAAAAGCTATTACCGTTATGCACGGATTTTTTCTCTCTCTTTCTGTTCCCATTCTTGCCCCCTTGGGATTTGTGCAGTTGGAGAGGATTGAAAGCATGTTATTTCCTTTCGCCAACTGTACTGTCACTGTGCAACCAAGGGGGTGATATTCCAAGGCAGTTCCTTACATTTGCTACGGATGAAAAAAGTAGGGAGGCGACACAGTGATAGTTGGACTACGTTCCACAAAGATTCTACCATTTTGCGATTTTTCACATTCGAGTCGAGTCAAGAATTACCATTACCTGACCTGCTGACTTCACCCCCAGAACATCTCTTTTAAGTTGGTGTCTACCCAGCTTCCATGGTGGTGGTATGTGCAGAGAAAAATTTATCCTCAGACTATTTCTCTAGAGACCAACTGTGAAGGTGTGAAAGTGTCTTGTTTACTTTCTGAGCCAGCAAAGCGCGAAAAAGCCTTAAAAATTGTCCTACGCTTTCTTTTCTTTCAGGCACACATATGGAATCGCTTCTACCAATATAGGAATATATCAGCCAGTAAAAGCAAACTAACATGGAAAACGAAGTGATAACTACAGGGCTGTGCCAACACAATTAGTTAGCCTGTATGAGCATGTGTGGCACCAGAGGTCCGATGGCATTGCCTGGAATAATAAAAAGAACATATATATAGGCTCTACTCACTTTGATTTGCTTGGTAACATTCAATAGCTTTCGCTTGTTTAATGTAATTAGGAAAAGTGGCTTATTCTCGCCATGTGCTGTGTTGTTACGACTTACAATAATTATGCTCACTCGCCTCTCTGTCTCTGTTCAAATCAACTGCAAGCTCCCTGGCCACATTACCAAATATATCACTTCATTCGTGTAACTCAAACAGAACCAAGTATTTCCAGTTTACGAACATTTTCTCTAAATAGCACCCTGGCACGCTGGGATATGAAGCAGAGGTCCTCAGCAGGGTTGAATTGATTGCAAGAATCTATAATAAAAAAAGGGAATAAATAAACTTGCTTGCTTTCCGACCAGTTTATTGTTCCCGATTTGAAATCACAATTTTTGGCAAAAGCAATTTTTGATCTTACAGATCCTATTGATTATGAACGTGCACACATGTACTTAATGAGAATATTGAGAATACAAGTTTCATGGACACAGGAAGAAAATTAACTTTCTCAATTGCTTCCATTCAGCCCGAGATTTAGTTATGTAAATAATTCTTCTGTATGCAGTTTGTGTATACAGTAGTGACTCCCTTTTATTTCCCTCTCCCGTTTTTCTCAATCCCAATATATCATCTTGGTCATTTCATGTTCTTACAGCATCCTCCTCTTTGCCTTGATAGCAACTTTAATAAAGGCTACCCACCACGTAACAAAAACATAGCACCATTAAAAAGGGTAAATTTTCTCCGCCTCTTGTGCCATAGTGACGCAAAATCACTCACTGAAAGGAAAGCATCTTTAAGCTGTAATATCTTTCAAGAAATGCTGTCCCGTTTATTATTACATTCCCTCTTTTCTGGAGAAAACTCCTCTTCTCTGAGTGAGTGAATGTGTATTTGTATGAACACTTACAGGATGAGAGGATATGAAAACACGGTTTTATTCATACTGTGTGGCTCACACATCATCATCATCATCATGACTACCACCGTATTATGTGGTGGTTCTTAACAGCTTTGTCGTTAAGCAAGTCGTTCTCTCTATACGATATTTTGTAGAAACAGGCTGAGAAGCGACAAAGTAGGTGATATAAACAGAGAGGTGCTCTTGAAAAATGGATAGATGCTCATATCCCACCATTAAGTAGTTTCTTTTAATAAATAAAATACAATGATGTGTGACGTGATCCCAGCTTCCTTCTCGTCGCTTCTGGAGAATACTCGTGCTTTATGAGAAGAAATAATGTGTGGCCAACGCATTAGACTTGTAGCTAAAATTATTTCTTTACAGGACGGGAAACCCTTTTTCGGATATGGAGTATTGTGTGTGTGGGGGGGGGGGTAGGTACGTGGAGCGAGGAAGAAGTGAAGAGAGCGAAACTAAAAGAGTGTATTCTAGAGTACTCGGGCCATAAAATGTCATAAGTGGAGAAGAGAACTGTCGTCCTTGGACCAAGTTTTCCCTACTAATATCCTCCCAGGCCTTCATCTCTACACTCTGCACACCCCTGCTTAAGTGCCGAGAAAAAAAGTTTTTTTTATTTCCGAACAACGACATGAAAACTAGTTCTATATTCATAAATACGTAATATGGATGCAACACCTCTCCCCCCGTCTTCCTCCTCTCTTCACCCTATCCCAATCATCATCACATCAGAATGAAATGAAAAAGTGGCGTCGTCCTTTTCTCCGTCCTGAAAGCGAATATTTTATTTTTTTAACATTACCTGCATGTCGTTTTTCATCTGAACCGCGCGCCGAACTAGGCTATAAACATACAGAAAGTAGAACGGGTTCGAAGTGTAGAGAAAAATATGGCTGTAGGGTAAACACTCATATATACCCATATAGTTGGTAGTTCGTTCGTTTGAGTGGCGTTGATAGTAAGAAAGTTAAAATGAGGCGTGCCCATACAATTTTGAAGAGATATTGGTATAAGGTGTGTGGGCTAATCGTAAGTTATCTTCTTCGCGGCCCTCAACGCTAAATAATATTCTGCAGGCAGACCGAGTAATATCAATATGAAGAAAAAACAGAAAAGAATGCGACTAGTGGATTGGTAAAGTAAAAGTGCAAATAAGCAGGTATGGAACTTTCACTTCTGAACACAAAACCTACACGACATATAATCGCTTTCTTCGTTCCATCCCAAATAAATGGATGGAAAAAGGAATATGAAAAACTCAATATCTTTCCTTTCTAAAGAGTCCGTTCAGTGTCAGGAAAGAGGAAAAATGCGTTGCGATAAAAGTAGAACAGACTTGGATAGATGGATGATGTATCGGGAAAAGATTGGAGAGTACACGGAAGAAAATACGCTTTCCTAGAAAAGGGCAAAAGAAAAAAATAGGCTGCATGTGTGTGTGGAGACCTCAAGAAATTAGATGAGTTGTGAGAGGCGATGATGACTATGACCTTGCTGATATTTTCATTTCGTCTATATGAAAATGTTCACGCAGCGTCCGCGGCCCTTGTCTACTTAGTCTAGATGGAAATATAAGATAACGAAAGTATAAGAAAGAAAATACGTTTTTAAAGACTACACCGATGACCGACGTTCCATTGTGCTTTTGTGTAGATCGCAAGATTTTTCCAAACTTGGCCATTATTACGGTCTCGAGAGAAACGATGGCATTCTTTGTCCATCATCTTTCTCGCTTCGCTCTCCGTGCTGACACGACCATTTTTGAAGTACAACTGTAATGCGGAGACGGTGTATTCATTAATTATGAAGGACATCATATTATTAAAGTGGCCGTTAATCTTACTTTGTGCTCTTTTGACGTCCTGTCCAATGCGTATTAGATTGTCCACTTCCCCTTTTTTCGCGGGTCATTAAAAGCTTAAATTATGGAATCGTCATCACATCCCCTATTATCAACGAGGGAAAAGAATTGATAAAATATGACAAAGTCAACGTCCTTTTTCTATAAAATGAGTGGAAGGCGGTTATACCATACACATCCCACCTGCCTTGAAACTTGAAGCATTTCCAGAACGGTCGCGAGAGGTACTCTTTTATGTTAGCATGTGCACTTTGTGCGATGGAAGTTTAAAGTACGATCATATGCATTTATTACATTATTTATAACCTCCAGATTGTCGCCAAATTTATTCAGGCTCATACACCAGACGAAAGTTTATACATTATTATTGAACCTGATGTCAAGGTTGCCCATAAAAGGATTACCATCAATGATACGACATTTATTATTTTAAAATTAATGAACACATCTTAGCAAGCAGATCGAAAACATTTTTAAAAGTTACAAAGTTACTGTTGGCATCATATGCCAATGTACAAGGTATGTTGTTATATCCCGGTTGGAAATATTGCAGTTTTCTCCTTGGCTCTTCCAAACAGCCCCTAATCCCCATCTACATTTTATGTGCATATTTGCTTAGATTGCATAATGCATACACTGTCGTATATGTGTATTATCTGCTAACGTAGCATATAGTAGTAGCCATGGTAACTTTACAGGCGACAGGTTCATGAGCTGATCCTGATCATACTGCCAATCGATTCAATCTTTTTTTCCTTGTGTGGCCTCTTCAAACATTTATTTTGTTGTCCCTGTGCAATTTCTTAGAACTTAACGTGATCCACTACTACTTGATCTCACCTGAGAACTGCGATTATGTCAGCTAAGCACGATGTGTGTGCTCAGTGCTTACGTCTTGTAAGTTCCAGGATACCATTACAACTCACCTCTGTACACTGGGGCTAGAAAGATCCCCCGACAGTAAGAAGGGATCAGATATCGTCCAATCATTACTTTGTACTGTCTCTTCCTTTTCTACATTATTTTCCTCTGACAATAAACCAACGCGGAGTAATGCTTTTCGTAGGCGTTTCAGAAACTGCCTAAGCCCGTTTATCTAAACGCATGATGTGAGATAAGAATACTCTTGCTAAGCTTTACTATTTAACAGAAATAAGATAACCGTTTCGGCTTGCTGGTGTAAGATAGAGGGTAGTTATTACAAAATTGCCTTTTCCCCAAATTGTTGCCATAATACTTCCAGTAGCATATATGTATAGCAGAGGGATCGTCATTATTACACAGGTCAACATTCTGAGTTTTGAGTTGAAAGTCCGGGAGCAGCAGCTCTTCTGGAGAGAGGTTCCGGTTCCGACGAAAAAAGTACCTACTACTTACTAGGTTGTTATTGTATTTTATTATGGAAGATACTCATTGTTTTTATGAATACACATACAATGGTTTATTTGTCCCTTTTTTATCTGTTATCCACGTACTTTGATAGGCAGCCCTAATTGCCCTACTGGTGCAGAACTTAATCATTGCCTCTATATCTCTGTGTATTTAGTACCACTATTACGACATGCATTTTGCAATAAAAATAAGTTAAAGCAGTCCAACTTTAGATTTATGACAATGGGGTAAATTCAGAGAAATAGAGGCGCTTCATTTTTGGGCCAAAATCCAGAGTAAAGAAACTATTCCTGACTACGCGCATCTGTGTGAGAATTTTATCCCGCTTTTCGCAGGGACGTTCCCCCTGCCCAAGTTGGAAAGAGGTACATTAACGAAAAAACGGAGACACGTTTCCTTATATGACTACGTGAAGAACTCGGAAAGTCACAGGAGACTAGCAGCTACTACTCTTACAGCCTTGCACTGTTTTCCAGATCAGCATCAGCAGCTTCACTGGTTCTGGTGCTACTGTAACTACTGCTTCTGCTGCTGCTGCTGCTGCTACCATTACGACTACAACTCCTGACAGTGGTGGGGAGGAAGCAGTGGTAGAAAGGGATAAGGAAAAGTGGCTACTTAAGTAAGGGATTAAGGAAAGGGGCCCACAACGGGATTCCAAAAGACCATGAGTATATATCTCTGGTTGGAAGACAAAGAAGAGGAAAAAGTATGAAGAAGGAAAGGGCACAGGAAAAGTTACTGTTGTGCTATAAAAGGGCTCCTATACACACAAGGCGTTTCTCTCCGGTTTCCTCTATCTTTCTCGGCATCTTCCTGCACAGACTTTGATGCTTCTCCGTCGTTGCGAGAAAGTTTGATTCTGCGTACCTTAAAAGGAGTGCTGGAAACTGGTTCAACGGCACCATACCAGATTCGTATAGCGTATAGCGCTTGCATTAGCACAAAGCCTGTGTGCACGGGGCAATATAAGGAGATAGGAGCATTAAGAAAGTTATAGTAAGCCAGAGAACTGTGGAAGGAGAAAGGAAAACGGTTGAGGGATCTCCGCTGTGGCTATTCCATGTAGCCATTCCAAAATGCACACTCATTTCTGAGGAACATTTCGGACTATTCTAATAGATTGCTACGTGTCTGGAGAGACAAGTTTGTGTGATGTGATGAGTTGTTTGGAGAGAAAGTAGAAACAAAAGCATTGTGTCGAAATAGGATCATAAAACAGAGACCGATGAACAACTTCGGAGTTAGCAAGAACTAAGGCCCCCGTTCCTCTGTTGGCGCCTTAATAATACGCTCTAGTATATTTATAGAGATGCAGGTCGTGAGGTGATATGGACAAAGGAGGGACACATAGAGATCGACATGTACACAGAAAGAAAGACAAACGGAGCGAGAGAGGAGAATTGAGTTTGTTTGAAATTATTCTCATGTGTTTGTATGTGTACCTTCTTGCTCTGCAATTCCCTATGGTAATTTCATCAACATGATTTTTCTCTTCTTCCGTCATCTTGTTAGTCGGGCTTTGTAAGGTATCTCTCTGTCTTCTCCTTTCCACAGGGTATTATATAGTCCTATTTATCAGGGAGGAAAAAGGCAACTGGAACTACCATTCGGATATCCTGTAATTACTTTGCTAGTAGAAAAGCTGTTTGCCATTGTATTTATGAGCCTTCAAATCATAATACTACTACACCCACTATACGACCCTACGAGTAATTTCATTCTCCTCGGTTGCGTCCTTTTTCTGTTATTTTTTGTTAGACAAAAGGGAACAAACCTACAGGAATATAATATTGTCCACTTTCCTACAACTACCCAACCTTTGGGAGTGGAAGAGTAATAAATCTTGTAGAATAACCGCCTAACTTGTCACTGAGCTCCCCGTACGAAATCAAACTGCTGTCATGGTGAAAGCTGACTCAACAATGCTTTCTCCCCTTTGCATAATACAGAGCGTGCTCACAAAAAAACTAGTAGTTCGAAAAACTAACTTGCAACGTGTTCCTTCATAAAACCTGTATTACCGGAAAGAACCTTTCACCATCACTTTACACTTTTCTTGACGTTTGCGTTTGTGAGCTAAATACCACGCGTAATTTTGATACAGAGGCAGTCATGGTCTGGAAGGGATCGAACAAGGAAGTGATACCACCATAATAAATACATGCTAGTTAGCAAAGGTACAAACTCGGGGGGAAAGTAGACGCTTCTGCCTCAACCTAATGAAGATTCGCAACAGTTTATGTTCATGACCGACTAAAGTAATGTGCAGTTGATGATAGTGATTTCCACTTTATTTTTATGTGCACTTTCCTTCTCCGTCATTTCTCCATGTCTTTCTCCGTTACGAAAAACTGTTTCGAATGGGGAAAGAGTAGGAGTTTTTTTTAGTTAACGTCGTCGTTAGTCTAACTGGTAGCGTCAAACCCACACATAATGAAAGAGTGCTTCTAAAGCCAACACATCTTGTATATTATATGGCACCACCAGCGTCTTCTCTTCAATTTACAAAGTTTATCGCTTACGTTAGTTGGTTCTTCCAAAATCGTTAGAGTATACGAAAGTTTTTTTTCTTTCACAGGGTTATACATACACAACTCAAAATTTCTCTTTCTGAAGAACTCATTTGCATTGAAAAATGACGGTCTACATGGACCTGGTAGGAGCGCAAATAAAAAAAGAGGCAAAACATCAAAAACTCAAAGTGAATTTTCACACGAGCAAAAAAAATATAGCGAACGAAATTGTTTCATTATGCGAAGGAACATGGCCTAGCGTGTGTAACAGTTGAAAAGACCTACTACTCCCAGTTATAATGTGGAGAGATCAAATTTAAATACTGGAAACGCAGTTATGAACTGATAGTATGTACATAAGTTATTACGCGCCCGCAATTTCATTCCGTTTAACATTCATTTCGGCCTCTTTTCACACGGAGTTGAGGCTGTGCGTTCGCACTTAAAGTATCTGGTAAAAGCCCTCTCCCACCAGCATGTTGTTTTCATGCACACATCCAACTAACTACTAGTCTTGATCACAAACTAACTTTCCTAGGAACGTGAAAGATAATAACGTTACCCTTAAGTCTAGTTGTCAAGCTTTAATGAGCAAACGAACTCTGAGTCAGTCAGCCGTACGTTGTAATTGATTAATATTCTTCGCTTCAGCGCAGCAGCCTTATATTACAGACTAGTACTACTACATACTGGTATGTTTAGCGTTTGGCTCTTTTCAAAAGTCAGCATGCCAACAAGTATTAACCATGGACCAAATATGTGCTGTCCATCCGAGCATGAAATAGAGCTTTTGAAAAAATCTTATTATAGACAACCACCACTTTACTGCCTCCCTCTGGTGTTAAAGCTGTTACGCCATCCAATTATTTACCTACCTACCTACCTACCTGTGCATTTTTGGATTAAAAAACATATTTGCCGATGTTTGTTGTATCATTGGAGCGTGAGGGACTGAGATCGTGTGTATATGCGGAGTTACAAGTAGTTTTATGAGAAAACGAAAAATAATGATGGAGACGCCACCTGCCTCGCCGCGGAACTGATTCATGTACGATGATATGCTGGTGGTATTGATTTTTGCGTGTTCTGTGGTGTGTACTCCTTTCTTCTTTGTGGTATTGTCTCACATGTAACAATATTTAAATTTAAATGTGTCGACCGGGTTCATATTCCTTTCATAGATGTTACGTGAGACAGGCGACTGGAAATATACAAATTGTATTCGTATATGTAATCACTAAATAGATTATTCAAGGAGATGGGTGGATGGCATTATATTTATGTATATCTGCCTGATGTAGAAGGAGGTCCAATTGATCTAATTTGGTGGCCTAGGCACGTGTAATTGAAATGGTGGAAGGAATTTAGTGTCGAACATGAAGGTTGAGGATGACGTTAAATTTTCATTAACTTTTTATGTGTGCCTATTATTTGTAATTTGTTTGTTACAAGCACCTTTTCTGTCTTTTCATCGTTACGCTACTTTTTTTACCCACGGATTTAAAAGTGAAAGTTTTCCGCAAGCAGAAGCAGAAGGCATTAGTTAGTGATAAATTTACGCCTTGAAGGAAAAAAAGACATGCATGTAACAATCTGTTCTGTAATAAATAATCCAGGCCTGCCTGCTTGCACATACACATACATCAAGAAGACATGTTAGGTGGATCACCTATACACCAGTCCAAAATTGGGATGCCTACATAAACGCGGACGAGAGGCACGTGTAGTCTCTCTCATTTTGAGTAGTAGAACAAATGGTAAAGATTGTACTAATGTAAACACCACTGTAACTGTAGCATACCGTCGTCGTCGTCGTCCCAGGGAAAATGTTGGAGCGACAAAAAATACGACTTGAAGCTTGGGAGTTACTTTTGCGGCCTATGAGTGTGTTTGCGTGTGTGACGAACCCTTTACTTATAAATATGCATGTGACATAAGAAAGTAGTTTAATGAAAAATGTGTCTAAAAGTTTGTGGATGACGAGTTACACAGAGAAACAGTCGAATAAATGAAAATTGCTTTTGTTATCAAACATGAATGTTAGACACAGCAAAATAGATCTTACCTTATCATGTGACAGTGCATTACATTACGATTACGATTTCAGAGACAAAAGTTAACTCCTTGAAACAAAATATGCATGGAAGCAACTGTTAGTCTTTTCTAACTTCCGCTCATATTTGCTTGCATTTATTTCATTTTGTGCTGGTTTGAATAAGTAAACTTGTTCCGAAACTCTTATTTTAATTTTCACCCTAAATCGATGAATTATTACATATTTCCTTCGGAGCATTATTTTCCATGGAAACAAAACGATAGAGCCTATAGAGAAAAAACATATTTCTACTATTATTATTATTATAACAACATTAAAACTTTCTGTAGGTATGCTCATAACTGCTGCAAAGATATAATTAATGGTTGTAAATTATCCACGTAAACTAAATGTAAATGTGGTAGTCATTAGGTAATGGATACTATTTATTTAGGTTATCTCGGAGAATTCCATTTTTTCGAGTTCACATCACTCCTGTTCTATATGCAATTTTGGTAGTTTCAGTATGATTAAAATTCATTAGGAAACTTATTTTAATTTAGCATAAAGCTTTGAATGTTGAATATGCAGGGAAAAAATGTGTGTGTTTGTATGTATGTATGTTTGTATGTTTGTCTATGTTCGCGATATACGCCATTCCTCGAGGTAGTAGTGCTCTCTGATGCAGTTACAGTAGATGTAGTAACAGAAGGATTTTTTGTCATTTTCATCCGTGTCATAAAAATGACTTTCTCTAAAGAATCGCTTTTTTATTATGCATGTGACATTAAAGCCACGACTGCTGTTACACTCGCCTCCGACATTCCATATACATACACGTTTTTAACATCACGCTCAATTTTTTTTCTCGAACGGAAACGCTTTTTCCTTTTGCATCAACTTGGAGACCTGGAGCGTTTACCTAGCTTAATGTTTCATACACACGTAAAGGTAGTTACCCAGGAGAAAGAATACCGTTGTAGATAAGTTTAATGTAATTCATACGAACAAAAACATGAGTTTGGGAGAATGGATAGTAATAAATATGCCTACGCGTAGGTGGGCGCTTTTGACTTTAAAGGAATTAACAGCTTGTTCAGGAACTATCGGATGAGCAGAGGAATTCTACTCTACAAAATTCCAATTAAAAAGCAGCGCATTACTTTTAGCGATTTCCGTAATATGTCATTTGTGAAAGTTATAAAAACACGGCACGAAATCAAATTATGGACGCATTTGAACAACTTCCCTGGGATGGTTCGAGTAAGCAACGTCCGAGTTATTATTACTTTTTTGTGAACTGCTCAAAAAAAACCTCTCGTTATTCCTCTTCAAACATTCCGTTTCTGTAGAACTACATGAAATGTGGAATTACTCAAGCGTATTTTTCAAGTGTCATAGTCAAGATACTCTTTGAACTTCTTAGTCATAGTACTCTACCTACCAATCCTTTGAATAGCGGTCATTTCGCAGATTGCTGTTTTGAAAAGCGCTTTTTTCCGTTGAAGTTGAGTTGAAGTTATTAAGCAGCGTTGCATATTCGAGAAGTCCAAAGTAGTTGAAAGTTGTAAGAAACGAAAAACCTAGTTTTTACTCACTAAATAGACTTTCCTCAATCAAAAGTTATTGTGAACCTGTGTAGGATAGTAGGATCCAGATACCTCGCTTCATGCAGGAATCTGAAAACCACTCCATTTATGTATCCCCTGATAGCGGATATTCTGCGTGTGCCTTTACAAACCATAAATAGCGTGAACTTGAAAAGTGTTTTTCAACTCTGACTCTGACGATCACATCTTTCCTGATAAACGTGTAATCTAATTACGCAAAACACAATACCCGATTGCCGATGGCCGATAAACATGGTTTTGTTGTTGGGGGTTCGAACGACTACCTTTCCCCCGCACATATATTTTGTTTATACACTTGACTGCCAAAAGTGATGGTAATCTTATCCGACGGCTGTCATTATAACAATGTTGTTGCCTCCATTAACCGTACCTAAATTTAGACAGAGAATAGTGAGGCAGAAAAGATACCGACCTACCTTATAACCTACATATACAGAATCCCTTATTTAGCCCTGCTGGCTCTCGGGTGTCTTAGTGTCGTGCCTGATGCCGATGCATGGTACGTGGAGGCAAGGGCAGGAAGATGATGGCACCGAGCAGATGGGCGAGTGGTGATACGAAACTTGTATGACAGCACATGCTTTAGTTCCTGTTTACTTCATGTGACTTGTTCTGAACTGGCCTGTTTGACAGCATATCAAAAAGGCAACAAACATCTTTACTGCACAGAAGGGATTTAATGTGTATAAAGTTGATCCAGTTACGTGGTTCCCGACGTTATATCAATATCCCATAAACACAGAAAAAATATCTAAGCTGACAAAACAATTCACGATGGGGAACGTCTGTCAGCCAAAAGAGGATGCACTCCCACCACCCAGTTTTTTATGACCTGAAATTTATTTATTTATCTAGCTTGCCAGTAAAAGTAAAACCAGTTTATTTCCCAGGTTGCCTCCCTGTAAGCTTTCTCCGTCTCACGCAGCCGCCTCCTTTATCTGTGTCAATGATTATCTCATGTGATGATGATGATGCTACACAAACAATCCAATGAAAAGTACATAGAGGTAGGTAGGTGGGTTGGTAATATTCTCCTTGCCAGCCATTTCCCCGTGTGTTTTTATTTTGTGCGCTGCGAGACGCTGGGTAAATGCGTACCTGTTATATAATACATGAACGTTGTAAAAAGCGAGTAGATAAAAAAAAGGAAAATGTTTCTTCGTTGTGCGCTCTTTGATGAGGTTTGTTGTCTGGTACCTAGAAAAAACAACAGCTTGATCACGAAATGGGTTTGTGGGTTTACAGAGAAGGGAGCAATCTCAGGAAAGCAAATACATACACACCCGCATGGTAGGCATATCCCCCACCATTACAGCCACCACCAACCTCGCCACAATTTTCAGATCTTTCCTGGCGATACGTTTCGTAAATATATTAAATATTACTGTTACAGTTATTATTATTATTATTGATATTACCCTTTATTACACTTATTAGTAGAGCAAGCAGTTAATACTTTCCTTGCTTTCTCCGAGAAATTTCTGACCCAGAAGGAAAAGTATAAACCCTGGGAGAACATATTAAGAATGTATAGGTAGATATGTACATATTAATAACAAGCCTGGTGATAAAATGAGCTCAGAGAAAGTCACACCATCACAGGGCAGTTTGTCTTCGGTTCGGAATCCTCATGTAAATTCTATGTCAGAGAAGTCAGCCTCCATTTTTTTCAGAGCAAACTTTTTACTTTTTGTAATGATGCCAGCAGCATATAAAATGTTTGTTTGTCGGTGGTTTCCCCACTGGAGTGAGGAAGGGAGTTACCTAGTTAGTTATGTATTTATGTAATCCATTTAATGTTGAACTTGTGCAAACTCCTCCAGCAATCGCGTAATTATGCGTTGCCGTATAAATATGAGCACGTAATAATTATGATGATAGTGGTGATAATAGGGAAAGGAAAGGAGATATATACCCCCAGCAAAAATTTTACTTTAGCGTGCCTGTGTCTCTATAGGGCACCCTTCATTTAGGGCACTGACACTAAATTTTGTAGTGTTCTTTGGAGTCTTGTTTATCCAACCGTATACTCAAGTGGGGCCTAAATACAACACTGTTGCGTTACTCCCTTATAGCTCTTCTTTGTGAGATATTCTTTATCATACCACTAGCTTTTCCTGTGAATTCATCACAACATTTTCAAGGTACAAACTT
This sequence comes from Callyntrura sp. NNG-2020, assembly GCA_027744055.1. Classification (NCBI taxonomy): domain Eukaryota; kingdom Metazoa; phylum Arthropoda; class Collembola; order Entomobryomorpha; family Paronellidae; genus Callyntrura; species Callyntrura sp. NNG-2020. Next base: position 16,751 of record JAHZNE010005966.1, read on the forward strand.
GGGAAAGTGTTAAATACAGTTATTGTACTGGTGTGTCTGTGCGTTTATGTGGAACGACACAGGGAACCAGACGAATTGACAAAGTATTTGGTGTAGTTAGTGGTTTACATGAAGAATGCGAATGTTTGGAGCCAGCAGAATCTCGGTGTGCTTTATTGGAACTCCGTAAGGTAACCACCAGCATTGCATGGAGCTCCCACTTTACTAATAAAAAATACACACACAAAACACGTACCCCTGGACTCAATCCCGCGCAAGCAAAACTTTTCACACCATATAAAAAATCCTTGACATCAGCATCGGCAGCAGTCGAGAAAGTTGCTAGTAACACACAGAATACACAGACATGTAACCATAAACAACTTTCTCTTTAAACAGCTCTATCCCTTTCATAACTCATATGACTTCAACCAACGTATGACTTACTTTCACTAAGTTTTTTGAATAATAATAGGTGTGACAGGTTTATCCAGCACAGCAGTCAACTTGTGCAACGTAAACCGTGAAACTTAAAACAGTAATAAAGCCACCTCACGCCTCATACGGAGTGTGTGAAGCTCTACTATCTCTGACGGTTTAAAACGCTCGGGTGTTTAACATAATCGCTGAAAGGGAATATCCGTTTATTTTAAAGAGGACTACCAACGCGGTACAATAGTGGCTCCGTTCCTCCATGATTTTGTGTACAGAAAGTTGCCTTAATGTGCGCAGCGATTTTAAGTAATCCACTTTTATTCTGCGATACACGTTAAAATTAATTTGAAGAAGGTGAGCTTAAAACAAACCCGAGCAGGTATAGAGCTGATACACGCTTTGAGATTTTAAATTAAAGTTTTCAAGAACGACAGGATAAATAGGGGGAGAACTGAGGAAAAATGGCTTCGAAAGAAATGCGATACTAAAAGCGAGATTCCAATTTTAGCGAAACTCAATGCTTTTGTTAGATCGCACAGGCCATGTTCCCTGCTAATGGCACGCTACCAACGGGATACAAATACAATAATGAAAGGGTTGCTAAGCTGAATATTACATTCCCATGGCAGGGCAAGAAGAAGTCGACTTTGATGCCGATTCTTTCTTCGTAGTTTAGCTGTTTTCATTATTATTTAGCTTCTTGGAGTCGGGTAAAGCACGACCTATTTTGGGGAAGTCGTAGTGAGATGAAGAATTTTTTCTTTGCATATATCCAACCACGCGAGATATAAGAAGAATTTTCATTTTTATCCCAGTTTCAAGGTTTTTTCTATTGCGCAGATATTGCATACAACAGGTTAAGGCCTTTCTTGCACTATTTTATTTAAATATTTGACAGAACCAGCTATCATCATATCCAATCCGCATTCAGTCAGAGTTAGGGTTGACAGTAGTCCCATTTTTATCATTATTGTGGAATATTTATTATTTCTGATTCGGAGTTTTTTTTTGTCAGATCACTAGTTCCCATTTCCGAACTGTACCAGTACGAATAGTCACTATGTCACGTTTGAATGGGTACAACTAACTCCAAATTTTTTGAATACACTCGCTCTCTCTCTCTCTTTACCAGGATGCATGTTTCCCCAAATAATCATCCATTTTCATCACATCCTTTCATTTTTTTGTAGAAATTTGCAATAAATTTTACGCACTCGAATGCCTAAAAGATTGCGCCTGTGGCCTCTATTTAGGCTCATTCTCCTGTCATAGAAAATATTCTTCATCAAATAATAATGGCAGAACTGATGTATGGCTCGTACACGTTTTAAAGCACGAGCACTCTTCCACTTCAGCTATCTTTGTATACGTCTGTTCCCAAATTTTAGACATGCATACTTTTGGAAGTTCGAGTAGCTATAAGAAATTATACAATGTTCGCGCTCCAGTAGATAAACTAGAGGAAACGAAGAGAAAGTGAATGAGATAACATGTACATCACGTTAACATTGTCCGTCGTCATCATCCCTCAGTAAAATAAATGACATCCATGTAAAACAAGGCCGCTCATTCCCATGCTGGGAGCACCCATTCCACTGATAGGCAGAGTAGAAAGGAAGTTATTGGATATAATCTAGATTGTCACATACAACTTGAGGGAGTGCTTACTGGGACGATGTTGCGTCCCCATATAAGTACTTTCAGTAATGATATTTTTCAGATATAGCCTGCTTCCAGATTTATAGTAGTCCTGTAGCATTCGACTGGAAACTTTAAACGATGTACCCCATCAGAAGGATCTCCGAATTTTTCAGTAATTCGAAGGTTGGTGGAGATGTATTCTGATCTGTTGTTATTGAAGAGGTTTTAAGTTAGATCAGAGGAACCCTTCTTTTGTTAGATAGTGGGTGGTTGGTTGTAAGGGTCCATTTTTAATGAGGTGGGAAGAGGTAGCTATCATATGCGGTAAGCAGTTCTTTTGTGGTGTTTCATAGGACGGGAGAAAGAGCTAGATGGAGAGAAAGAGTTGAGGGAAGTTTGAAAGGTTCATAAAAAAGGTTCTTCAGATTCGGGAGGATATATGACTCTCTGATATCGTTTCATTTACAGTGTGACTGGGCATTTTAACGAAGTATATTTTTTTGTTTTACAAAGTCCTGCAAAAACCATGTAAAATATACAGTGAAAAGGTGGACAGTAGGAATGCTGAAGGAACATGAAGTAGCAGCTGTTGCTTGCCGCTCCACGGAAAGATGTAATATTTTGGGTAACATCCGTTTTAGGACGGTTTTCGTATCCGGTAGAAATTTCTATTTAACTACAATCTCAACCTTGCAACATATCTCTCGCAGCTTTTATGGGCACTTTAAAACAGCACACACCCCTCATGTTACCACTTTTGTTTCACTTTCCCGTTTTTAATCACAGTTTACCATTCGGAATAGGAGAAAGCAAGTTCTATTGGGAAAAACAAAATAGAAAATCATAAATGATGATGCATCTGTATGGGTTCTATAAAATTAACTCAACTGTGTAACTTGAAGCCATAAATTCTAGTTCAATTGTTATACATATTTTAGTTTCATTATCGGAGCTACAGCCAAGCTTCCTTTGTGACTTCATACATAGTCCGTGGTCCGTAATACAGAAGGGAGAACCTAACAATTTTCATAAACACATTAAGAGGAAACTCGATCAAATAAATAACCTCATGTATGTAAATAATAAGTAGCACTTTCAACGTTCAACGCAGTCTGTGTGACTTTGGCCGTAAACAGGAAGATAAAGTGCTATGCTGGTGTAACATTAATAGCATCATTGTGAAAAAACACTTTGCTGTGTTTGGCAGTAGAGTAAGTATTTAATGAACATGTGGTGTATCTGTCTCAAAACGTTCCCTTTTAACCAAATAATCTTAAAGTCATGCCAAATAAGTTGAGCCAAGTGTCCATGTCAGACGGAAAATTTACGTAACAAATGGATAGAAAGAAGGACAACGATTGTTTCCAGAAAAGCTTCCCTTTTGTTATTTTACTTTATCCGGCGCTGTCTGGACCGTATTTTGTTGAACTTGACATGTTCAAGGTGAAATGCATTTTTAGAGAAAGTAAGAAGACAATGCCTAATGTTGCTGGTGATGATGAGCTTTGTTATTGTTTACGTATTCTTACGTTCTTACAGTCGGTAGCAACAATTGTTCACATAGCCTCCCGCAGGTCTGGAGAGTAGAAAGTCCTATATAGAAAAAAAATGCTTTATAGCTTCATATTTAAAGAACCATCTCATCTGTATAAATTTAAAGGAGCGGGTGGGATTACTGTTGCTGTTTAGTATGCATACCAAGGAAAACTACTTGAGAATCAGCAGACACCAGGCTGCTAGTTTGCCCTTGCTTCCTTTACATTTTCCTAAGTGGAAAAGAATCGATTCTTGTCAACTTTCCCACACAATACCTTCTCTCCCAAGTGATATCATCTGGTATTCAAAAGGAGGGGAGGACTAGAGAAAAGTATTCTTCGGAAAAAAATAGAGAATAGAGAAAAGGTTGAAGACGGCACAATAAAGAATGTAGTTTCTGCATTCTTTTCAAATGGTTAAGTTTCCACTGAACGAAGAAGAGGGGAAAAAAGTGGATTGGGAATGTAAAAAGGCATTTTTTCCATGTGGCAAATGTATTGCATGCAATGTGAATGCCGTTGATAAAACAGAGCTGCTGTTGATAAAAAATGTAAAACCGTATAGAATGTTCTAGAAGATTGAGTGTGCAAAAAGAGTGGGACGACTTCAATTCCTGCATTTTGTCTGGATGCTGGGTTCCAGAATGAGAACGATTCGGGACACTACATGCTCCAACGGCATATTTTTCCTTTGCTTTTCGGGCGTTAGTGCGATGCACCACCGCTGCAAAATGTAGATACCATCATATAGTAACGGAATTTCCACAGGGAGGGTTATATCCTTCAAAAAAAGGTGCGTTGGTCCAGCGAAGGACGGACAAAAAGTACAATGTTCTACCATCCTGTCGGAAAATTGAGCAAAGGGACTGATGTGATTAGTAAATTAAATATTTGTTTTCCGTTTTTACCCGTTTCATCTACCATTACCTGTGAATAAATAATGAGTTAACGGTGCCAAATTCATTGTACCAATTCAATGCTCTGGACGACGCCATTGCTGGATCTGATTGGATGAAAAAAACACGTTCGTGCAGATAACGACAGGTCCATCACTGTCGATAAACAAACGCAGACAAAAAAAGAGATACCACTGCGAGTAGAAGATCCAAACCAACTCGGCGAACTGGTGTGTATGTTCGTCCATGTCTATGAAGCCCGGGGAAAGTATAAGGGGAACAGGAGTGCCATAAGGATATTAAAACTCTAACACTTTGTTTGCTGTCCAAAATTTAGAGGAAAAAAGCTTACGTGTACATTGTGCAGTTCTCGCTTTCATGACAATGACAACAGAAACGGGACAAGTTTTTCTGATTTATTGAACAACTTGGCTGGTTTGTTTTTATCCTCCATTTTTCCACTTGCAGTTTCAACAGCACTACTACGCCGTATAACAATACGAGCAATTTGTTTGGTCATCAGGATGAAGGCTTCTGCCCAGAAACAAAAAAAATATGCAGGTAGATGATGATGATACATAGAGATTCCTGTGAACCCAGCAAGTCTCCGTTGCAGTAACGATCATTTACCACATACAAACACGATCTCTAATAACAAGTTTTTCAATTTGCCTTTACTCAAAATGAGTTTGTCCAACACAAAAAGAGATGAATGATTCACACAGTATAATGCGCTCAAATAAGTGCGTTAGAGTGGATGCTATAATTCTGTGGTACACTGGAAGTAGACGAGATTGTGATTGAAATCAGGGAGATGGATGTACACTGGGTAAAATTACGATACCCATATTTCACTTCGCTCACTTTTATTTCAGCCATCATTCAGTTAGCCACGTTGTATGAGAAAACCAACCCGTGTGGGTAACTCTCATTCCTAAGGAGCCCGAATCACGTCTTTCTTTGTTCCTCCTCCGCAGCAGCATCGCATCGTCACCATGAGATTCGCTTGGCAATATTTTGGGGTATTCCATCATTGATAAAAAATGCATCACACAAATGAAATTTTCGAGTGGAATGTGTAGTAGACGAAACGAAATATGGAGGTACTACCTTCAATGAGGATCTTTTACGTTCTAATAAACAGGTTCATAAAATAATGCACACACGTCAAAAAGGTTATGGTTTTCCGTATAAATCTATTACAAAAGTGGGGAGCCTCTCTGCCGTCATTTGTAGCAGATATCTCACGGTTTACATTTTCGCATTTCGGATTCATATCTACAAAAAAAAAGAAACAGAAGGAAGAAAAAAAGATAACTTCAATAATAAATACACTACTCCGCTGTTATTCTATTCCGTTTCTCGTCTCCTCTCTCCCTCTCTCTTCCCCTCTCGGAGGATTTTCCCATCCTTTCCGCCCAATCGCTCCTAATGTTTTCAATACCTATGCTACTTCGTGCTGCTCAACATTTCTATAGTTTGTTTCCCCCCAACTTTTCCCTTTCTGGCCCTGTCTGCCTGTAAGTACATCACAGATTGAGAATAGTGCACATAAATGTTCAGTTCACGGAAATCAAAAAGAAAACTGACTGACGGAGAGATGAGAGGAGAGTTGTGTGCTCAACATCGAATTCTTTATGTGTTACGATCCAGAATCAAATGTCTTGTTGTTGATCCTTTTACCTTTTTTCCTCGTTGATATTCGCTTTTTATTCGTACACAGAGGCAGACGGAGAGAAATAAGAGTCCAAAACTTTGGGCAGAGTCGAATATGTACACACAGGGAAAATATGTAAACATGAATATACGGACCCTCGTTCAAAACCTTGCATTCATAATACAGCTCAGTACTACTATCAACTACACACCAAATCGTGTAGCGGCGGCAGCAGCAGCAGCAGCTACAAAGACTAAAAACAATATTGTATGTGTGCATGCCAGTGAAAGTTATTACTGGCGGGGAACTAGCAAAGGGAAAAAGAAAGTTGGACAAGTGGTGGTGATACTCTTTGTGTCGTGGTGGTGATAGCAGCACACCCATTACTATTACTGAAAGTGTTCTCCTACTTATGCAGGAACTTAACCTGTTCTAAAGAATACATATATAAATAAACATGCACACACAGCATATCATATCACCTCCACTATCATATCATCCTATATACACTTTGTTCTGTTGCGCCTTCTCTCCGCAAACTATCTTCCTCCCTTCACCTCTACCTACCAACCTACCTCCTCCACTTCTCAACTCCTGCTGTTCCTTATGGTGCGGTACGTGTTTTTTCCCTACATACGGGGAAAAGGCACAACTCATCTTGGTAAGCGATATTTCATGTGCCACTTTTTTGTTATCCATTTCTTCGTTTCCACTTTCTTGTGCTTGAATTCAACCATTTTTCTTGTTGGTTGACTATACATACAATACGCCATTACATCAAGTATCCCCCAAGTGCAACGGCAGTTCAACTCCAGAGAGTAGAAGAAAGATAACAGCATTACTGCATTATGCTCCGTGTGTTATGCACACGGCCTATGATTTTGTCGGTATTCCTTCCCAATTTTTCCATTTCTAATCCAAATCTTTTCTCTGAGCTTTCCTTCCATGTCGTCGTCGGACTTATACTGTTCACTCACAATGCCGTCTGCATGTGCCCGCCACTCTGCTGAAATTGCATATTTTTTCACTCGCCTCGATGGATTCAGTTTTTTTGTGTGTTTTACTTACCTTTTACATACGTTACACTACTGGAAGTGTTATTTGGTTTGAGTATACATTGCTCCATGTTTTTATGTCGTCAAATTTCTTGTTGGATTTCCTCTTATAGACCTCGCGTACAATACAGCTTTAAGAGGAAATGTGATGCAGTCATATGATATGGTACGAGGTGAGATTTTTTTCTTCTTTAATGCTCAACAGCAACAGTATAAGATCACCACTGTAAAAGCAATTTGACAGGAGTAACTTGTTATCTAAAATTGGTATAGAAAGAAACGCGGTCTCACTTTCCCTAACGTAAAGCATCTGGATCATTTACTGATACGTTTGCCTAATGCTGCTGAACACCAAACACCTGATCGCTAAGCTATTTCAGTCAAGATATATCGCCCATGTAGGTATTTACACTTCAGAAACATTAAATGTTTCGACATTTACGAACGTTTCATTTCTCCTTGCTGGGAAAAAATCCAATTTGGTGGGGACGAAGAAAAATGATGGTTTTTTTCAAAAACTTGCCGCGCTTTCCCTTTTAATGGGATCTTCCCGTAAAACCATCACCACAAACCCTCATTAAATTTAAGTACTTTTCGATGTCCCTATCACTTTGTTTACATTATCAAATCAGTTCCCATATTGTAGTCGTCATCTTTGCGTCAATGTACTTCTGATCATCATCATTGTCATCATCATCATCATCACCATCTACGCAAATGATACTTTCCGCCCAAATATGCATTTTCCCCGTTTTTCGTTTTGAGTTATGAATTTATTCATTTTCCATGAATACAATAATTCCTTCTGTATACCTTGTATATGGCATATAAAAGAGATGCCTTGTACATTATTGATATTGAAGTTATTTTTCCAAAATCTTCCAAAACTGACAATGTCACTATATACACTTCCATCCAAGAAGATAGAACAAATTTGTAGTATCGAGTTTACCATTTTCTTCTTTCGATTCCTACTCGAACTCTTTCCATCCCAGGTACAGAGACCATTTTCAATTTACTTTTATCGCAATTCTAGATTTTTATGCGTTCGCTCCATCCTCTTTCCATATATACACTCTCTTATCTCTCCAGCGTGCAATTCGCCGTTTAAGAACTACTGTTTCTACTCCATCAGTGTGCATTACCAGCGCTATACGTGTTATCATTATTATTATATATTGTTCGCCTGCCTCTTTCCCACATATATACACCTACATCTCTAAAAGCCCTTTCCCCACCCACCCAAATGAAAACCTCAAAACGTAATATTATTGTTACAGACGGAAATCTTCCCATCTTCAAAATTCCGATGACCCCTTTATGCCATGTATACTGCTGCTTCCTGTGTACATCCCTAAACCTTCCTGCCACTTTGCAGCTATATTCGCTCTTGTCTTTGCTATATAGTACTGATACATCATGAGTACTACGTTACTTTGTTATTTTTTATCTATTTCGGTGTTGAATTTACGTTTCGAATGTTCGTTAAATGAAAGATGTTTTTCTTTTTAAAAAAAACTTTCTATTGTAAGGGCCCAATCGGAAAGTTCTCTGCAAGTAACATTTTCCTGCTATGGTGTCACTGTTGTCAGTGTTTCATCCCACTCTTATTTTAATGCTATATATTATACTCAACTATTCTCATGACAAGCAGTTTTCTCTATAAGCGTGTCTCTCTATCTCTATATTCATATCTCTCTACAGCGTAAGTACTATGTTAGTTATATATTATACTGTACTTTTTCCTGTGACAACCGTGTAATCTTCTTTTATCGGTGTTATTCGTGTAAGAGTGACTATTAACTATTTTTATATATACGTGTATGTTATTATTATTATTTTGTATTTTGAGTCAATGTCTTTATCCGCTGTACTGCTGAATTTCAATGTACAAAAAAACCGGAGAAAAAGTTATTTTGTGTGTGCGCTCTATCTATTTCTTCCTCTGCTGCTCTCTTTGCCAATGCAAAACACTGTCAGTGTTATCAGTAGTAAAATGTTGGGAAAACTTTTGTATTTATGCTTGTTTTCTTTTTCATTTAGGACTGCGGGAACGAGCAAGGGACCAACTTGCTCACCAAGCAGCTCTGCAGGGAGTGCAACACCAGATACAAAAACTCCACCTGTTCAAAATAAGTCCCTTCAAAATGTTAAGCATGAGCCACATCCAGCGGTAAAATCACATTTCTTTCTTTTAACTTGTTCTAATAAAAATGCCACTGGCGTGAATGTTTGTTAAACTGCAGTATTCTAGGTATGTTCATAGATTTTGAACAGAAATAGTTTGAGTGCTTCCGCCAGTAACGACGTATTGAATGAAGTCCAAGTTAGCTACACAAGTAAAAATGAACTCTTGTGAATTCATGGGGTTGTTGATCTGCTTTTCTTTCCTCTACATCACACTCGGCAAGTAGTTTCAAGCAGCCGCCGTGTTTGAAACTCCTTTTTCTAGTTTGTCCCGCTTCGACCTCAAAATATTCTCGGAATTCATACCCAATACTCAAGGAAAATATAAAAAAACGATTCTCCCTCTCTGTTGTGGGAACTTAGAAGACAGTTTTAAAAGATGTAATCATTTCAAATCCTATCTAATTTTGTCTCTAGACCGCACTTCAATTTGCATTGTTGTCAAATTTAATTAAAAGCTTAGTGGTCCGAAATCATTGCTCCCTTTTTAACAGCTTTGACTTCATTTCTAAGTGCAGTCCGTTTTATACACTCCTTCCGGTTGATTTTATGCTGTACTTAGAAAATTTTATTCCCTTTGAAAACATAACCACGAGTACTAGTGTGAGGCGACACCCGTGTACTTATGTGCCAGCCTGACAACGGTGGTGGGCTTGCGGTAAGCGGAACGTAGCTGTTTACTTACAATTTGTGCTTTGTGTTCCCCAAATGCATTTTGTATGGCTTTAATAAAGATAAATTAACGAAGTTCATTCATTCGCAGAGATACCTCTCATTTTTATTTTAAACAGCTACCAAATAAGTAAAAGGCAGGCTTTGAAAGTACTACAAGACCCAAGATGTATCGCATTTACCCTATTTTGCTCCCAGAAATGGGACAGTATATCACACAAAACGTAAGGTTTACAGTCTCTGAGAGTAAATCAAATAGGAGCTCATTTATGCAAAGCAAACATTTATTATAGTTATCTTTTCCCCTGCATCTTTCCCTACGAATAGGTTTGCTTAGCAGGCGTTTTGAGTTTCCAACTTGAAAGCGTATTGCACTAAAGAAACACACACAACAGCGCACTTTAAACTTCCATCCCAGTTCATTCATTTTGTGTGAAGTTTCGTTTTACACGATGATAAATAGAAAGGACACAGAGAAACCAGAAGAGCGGAGATGCAACACAGCTATTTAGTGCATTAAGTCTGTTGTAGTGAGATGAAAATCATTTAACAATTTATTAGTCTTTATAAGGCGACTCGGAGAGGAGTTTCAGGAGAAAGTAAATTAAGCATGTGAGAGTACAATGCAACATAAAAAGGGGATAAATTTGTCGGTATAAAAAGGAAAAGAGTGCACTGCACTCGGCCAACATCATATTACGTGTATGTAGGTTGTATGCTCAAGAAAGTAACATGAACCTCTCGAAGAAGGAAAGTGGATTGAGGCATTAAGACAGATTGAGAGCCTTAATTAGCAGTTAATGTCTCTACTTTCCGTAGCAGTTAGGAAAACCGCTCTCTTCATTCCAGCAGCAGCTTTACTTGCAAAGACGTATACTTTGCTGTTTCTCCGGTCTATTGTGACCGCACAGCCGTGGCACTATTTGCAGCACCGGGGGAATACGACGATATTTGTGAAAAGATCCAACGTCTACATAGAGACATACATACATGTATTTCATATTATACTCCCAAAAAGTGTGTGTTATGCAACATAGAACACGGTGTGTGTTAACTTCGTATTCCACGTTGAGAAAATTTATTTGCATTGAAGAAAAACACTCACTCATTTAGTTTCTGTGTTTATGGGCATCTATGCTTACCCCAAGCAGCAGCAGAAGTAGTTTTAGGGGTTGCTGTAGTATAAAATTTCGCTTCACTAACTTTCACCTCATTGCATGAGCAGTGTTTGCATTGTCCATCCAATCACTACAAAAGATCAAATTACTTTGTCTACATACCTTTACACTCTCATCCATATACTCGTCTTCTACGGCATAAAAAGCAAATGGTGGCAACGTTTAAAGGGAGTAACATAGGATACATTAATATAGAAACATAAAAAATATATAGGCGTCATTCTTCCCATCACCACCCTTACATACCCGCCGGAAGGGGGAAGTAGAGTGAAACAGGCGTTTTTGTTCCTCTGAAGAAAAATAATATACACCAGTCTGATAAGGGAGAGGAAAGACGGGGATTATTGTGTACAATCACGGATAAATGAGCTTTACTATGATTATTACTATTATTAATACTGTATTACATTGTCTGTTGTTATATAATTATATAATGCTAAATTGGGGAACTTGCGATCTTGGCACTTGTATTTACATATAGCAGGGAATGCGAGCGGTAACAGCGAATGATAGAGTTGAATGGGAACCAGAACCCTTTCTATTTCTCTCATGTTCCCAACTTTTCACATCAACAGCTCCTGAAACGAGAAGGTACGTAATAAGAAATTACCTGGGTAAACAACGATGTTCAATTGTCCCAACTATAGGGGAGCATATAACCATAGTGGCACATAATATGGTCGCAATATAGTACCAAATGAATAATAATATAACGGAAATAGATTCTACTCCCCCCCCTTCTCTGACTGTACGGTTTCATCCTAACTTCAATGCTGTCATGATTGCGGAGGGAGGCGAAACTTGAAGTTGGAAACGCCAAAAATCTCTACTGTGAATGCGGATTATTATGGGAGCAGTGATATCCTTTTATTACAGAAGCGCACTGGGGTTCGTGCTTGCACAATAGTTGCTTATGAAAAAGTATAACAGCAAAGAAAATTTGTTGGTGTACACAAATTTCTATTCGTGTACATTTCCGCATCAGAAAGTCCAACGATGTAATAAATAACATAGCATGTAATCACCTTTTGTGTTCCTTTTAATATTTCCTCTGTCCGTGTTTCTCTCTTTTTTCCAAACTTTTAGATACTAAAAATGCTTACTACTTTCGTAGCAGTTGTATTAGTTCAAGTTGTACTTGGACGTACAGTGCAACAAATAAAAAAATCAGCTTTCGCTCGAGGACCCGAAGTACCTACACGGAAATTGTACACACACGTGGTTTTGTGTAGTTGAAATGATTCCGTATTTTATGTTTATCCTTATCAATGCTCTGAATACGAATATAATGTAAGTATGTATACCTATCTTCTTGTTCCCCTGACTATGGCGGATTGAACAGCAGATTGAACAGCAGATTGAACAGCAGATTGAACAGCAGATTGAACAGCAGATTGAACACCGACCAAAAGATCCTTCGCATAATAAAACTAAAATTTTATAAAAAGAAACATTTCCGGAGTGACATAAAATATTTGCTAAAGTATGACTTGCCTTATGCAATGCAGCATTACTTGTACAAATCAGGCTATTCGCTCAACGAACGGAAACCCATAACAAGTCGTAACGTTGGCATTAAATACATCTGGATGAATGTAGAATTCCGGTTTCCGAGAAAATTCCAAATTTATGTAAAAATTTGTGACTTTTATTGTTTTCAGATGGCTTTCTGGCAGAACAGATCTATATCGTTGGTTGACATGTACATTGACAACACGGACTCTGCCGACAATGTGGGACAAATCAACTTTAGTCTAGAATATGACTTTGAGAACATGACCCTCATCTTGAGAATAATTCAGGTAACACAGAAAAGGAAATGATTTGCTTTTCCACAAGTATGCTTTTTTACGACTCACAATCGAGATGTTTTTTTTTCGAACCCCGAGCGTGAATAACCTAAATTCGTAAACCTGCCTGACATACCAGGAAGAAAAGTGCCAATAGTATCATACCACAAGTTTTCTCGACAAAATTTCATGTACGAATGAACGTAAAGGCTTTTTGACATAATATTTTTGCCCGAAATTCATTTTTATTGTAATGCCAATCATCCCAGCTTTCTTTTGTTGTGGCTTTTGTGGTGAGACGGTAAAATTATGGGTGATGGTGTGTTTTGTGT
>JAHZNE010005967.1:0-36074 GCA_027744055.1 Callyntrura sp. NNG-2020
ATTTCTACATTTACGGATCGAATCTCGCCTTATCGTCGGTCGTCATGTCGGAATTCATAAGTTTATAGTATATTTTTTTCCTTATCAAAGGCACCCTTAAGTAGATATACTAATTTTTGTTACCTTATTATCAGAGCAGTTATCTCAACAGAATGGGCTTGATGAGCTCTTGTGTAAACATCAAGATAAATTGTAACTGCAGTTCAACAATTTATCACTTTCAATGAATCTCAAGGATTAATGCATTGGGGCGAGTCAAATAATTCTAATAAATCAGCAGCTGTCTTACCATTTTCCTGTTTCTTGTCAAGATATCAATAACGCTTACATTGTAATTGAATGTGCCAGAGTGGGGTAAACAATACAATGCCTGAGCAGTAAGTTAATACGTTGTTACGATGCTACGTAGATGTAAAAGTACACGTGTAAGCTTTAACATTACTTCAAACGAAAAGTGAAAATGTTGTAAGCTTTTATAATGAGCTTCATAAAACTTCATAACGTGAAGTTGTGTTCTGACTGAAGTCAAATTTGCGTCATAAAAAGAGAAAATCTCAAAGAGTTTTCGTTTCGCTAAATGAAAGTTAAGCTCTTACAAAGGAATTTTATGTGTTGTTTCAGATCCAATTACAAAATTCCGCTAACAATTATTTTAAATGTAAACAATTATTTTTCTCTGATGTTGATGTTATTGGTATTAAAAAGTTGGCTGAACTTTAAACATTTTTCCATACGGAGAAGCGTAGAAGTAATGGCGAGAATTTTTTTTGCCATTTTAACCCAAGTACATTCTAACTCCGAATTTATATAGATTGATCCAAATTTTCTGGGAGAAAGCTATATTATTATTGAAAAATGAAAGCTTTCCACTTACCAAATATTTCACCCTGAGGAGCATATTCCGTGACAATGTACAGCATGTTTTTTGTCTCCATAACCTGTTTGAAAAAAAATAACCAGATTGTATGAGTAAAAGCATTAAACGAAGGCAGCATTAAACCAAGTGTATACGTTTATTAACTGTAACGTAGTGTATATTTGCATATCATAGTATATATACCATTACAATAAAAGAAAGTCGTACATAAAGTGCAGGCAAACATGTTTCCGTTTCCGATTATTACTTTCTTTTCAGAGTAAACAGTTCTGAATTTGCTGCTCCATTTTTTTTATTAAAGATATGAAAAGTGCAGTTTTACAACACTATATCGACACTATATATTCTTTGACCTGGTCAGTCATGAAAATGGGTTTTGTCAGTCAAGGCCATATATACTAGTTAATTCACATCAGTAATTTAATCGGCCCCGAAAAAAATGCATTTTCATTGCCATTTTCCGTAGTACCAAGTGAAGAAAAAAGTAAAATTATTTTGTGTGCTATTTTTCTCTTTCTACAAGCAAGTGTTCTCTCCACACTTCATATAATCCACGTTACATTTATTTTATGTGGGAAGGCTAAATAGCCATTGTCACGGGTCATGGGAAAGGTGAGTAATGGCCCAATACCTACTTCTCCTACAGATAACTAAACTCTAAACAGTTTTAAGAGGACTTTTGAGATATAGATATGAAATATTGCAAAAGATATCTGACCTTTTCCGGTTCTCGTCAGTTTTGCTTGATAATTGGCATCATGTAAACTCAAATAAAACATACATTATTTTACAGTGGACAGGGGTGAAGTGACGGAAACACTCTTTCTTTACTCAATAAGCTGATAATTGTTTTCCCAACAAAAACGTCAATGGAAATTTGGTATTGAAATGCCAAGTTAAAAACTAATCGTGTTTACAGAACTGATTGCCGATTATACGTAAAGCATTGCTTGTACTAGTTTCCCATGCATATTTAAGCAGGTATTTTCCTCCGACGTTAATCATCATCACTTAGTGCCGTCATCAGCACAGGACGACTACTTAAACAAAAACATTGCTGAAGGCTGAATGCATGTTACGTGCCTGAACCAACGTAATAATGACAAAGCGTATCTAATATTATGAAACGAATTTTCACAAACGTTTCGTTTGCCCATGTTTCAAAAGACGGACATTTCACCGTAAATTTATGATTCTGACACAAAATCATGCGTCACTTAATGGTTCACATCAACAATTTTACGACAGCCAACATATCCTCCACCACCACGCCGCATGTTATGGTAAAGTCACCACTACTGTAATATTACTTCCCATTCCAACGTATCTAAAATTCGTAACATTTACCGCACTACTACTCACTATTCTATTATGTCGTGTACATTTTATACTATTTGTTTTGTATAGTTGGCATTGACACATTTGCTTTTGTGTATTCATTATCGTCTCAATCTTATCTGGCGTAGCTATAAAATTTTACTAATTACAATTACGACTTGGTTTGACAGATAAAAGTTGCTGATTTTTCATTTATCTTTCATCCAGAAGTTTTTTGTATTCAATGTCATTCTTCAGACGTCATTATGACGTATTAATATTAACATTATCAAATTTTAATTGTGCAGTGACGTACTATTTTATTACGTTGTGGCTGGAGTTTGGAACAACATAATATGTATTATGTGGCAAGTACCAGTAAGATTGTAGACGTTTTATTGCATTAAATCAAAAACAATTTTGCGGTAATATAAACAATGCTACATTACCAAAGGAAGCAACGCGGTCACAAAAAAAAACAATTTCGTGGCTGATTGACATCAATTTTTCAACAATCCTTAAGCATCTTAAAAGAAGCATTACAATGTTACAGCACATAGCACTACGTTACAGTAATAAAATTATATTTACTGCATATTGTATTTTTTTACCTGATACAGTCGAATGATATGGGGATGATGAAGCTTCTTCAATACTCTTACTTCTCTGTACGCTCGTCTCAGGTCAGCCGCTTGCAGTTGCGTCTTGTCAATGATTTTAATGGCAACCTACAAAATAAGAAATAATGACTTGTTACAAAAACAAAATATTTTTGAATCTCACGTTGT
Source organism: Callyntrura sp. NNG-2020 (assembly GCA_027744055.1). NCBI lineage: Eukaryota > Metazoa > Arthropoda > Collembola > Entomobryomorpha > Paronellidae > Callyntrura > Callyntrura sp. NNG-2020. Next base: position 2,983 of record JAHZNE010005967.1, read on the forward strand.
CGGCTATTCTTTTCATACGTTAGTAACTCCTTATTCCTATTCATGTTTATTCTACAGTAATTCACAAATTCACGAACACGCGGAAAATTCCATACCATAATATAACCTAATTTGCATGCTTGATCATGAAGATGAACTACGTGTACCAATTTCCCCCTATCAGTAGTACCATTAGAGAGAGATAGCAGCAGAGCAGTGGTAATACCAAAGCAAATTATACTTTGCAACAAAAACATTGCATTTATTACTTTATTATCTGCTCTAGTGAACGTTATTATGGTGTGCTTCTTTTTTGATTATGGTTTTTTCTCTTCCACCATTCCATGTAGGTTTATCGTAAGAACTATGTAAACCATACGTATGCCACCGCAGAATATTGAAGATGAAAGCAAACATGCAATTTTTGCGTCAATGCATGGAAATCTGCCATTATTTACGGAATTATAGTTTGCTACCACTTATGTATATTTTGCAAACTGGGAAACGCCATAAATGAATGGAAATTTGAAACACGCACTACTGCACTACTACTTCATACGTCTACCTACCCAATTAAGTAGTTCTAATGGAAGAGTATATTTTTTGTCACATCAAATACAAGCAAGAGCGAACAAAATTTTTAAAAGCGAACATTTTGTCAGTTGGAAAAGACGAGTTTTTATTTTCCATATTGTGTTTCATGCTACGTTTGGCTTGTTCTTATACTTAACTAATTTGAGAGTAAGCTCGGGTATTACGGCGGATTATGGGCATAACAATAGGGTACGCGTTACAGTGATATGGAATTTATGCAATCATTAAAGAATACGTACCATACGAGTAGTGATACCTGACTAACATACATAAAATACAGCCTAACGCAGTTAATATTCGGAAGGTCAGTGTTAAACCTCAGAGTACAACAACAGAATACACAATATGCCACATTTGTCTACTTCCACCATGTAATTTAATCATCCATTATGGTCGTCATCATCGCATGTCCTCCTGAATTCCCATTATCTAGACAATAATGTAGTGCATTGTAACAGATATACTACACTATCAAATCAATCATGATGTTACGTGGTAGACATTACGTGACCATTTGTTTCGCAATCTAGAAATCAGTGTAATTGTACTTAATTGTTCCTTTTAATGACTGGCGCAAACGACTTTACAAATGACCGTATTTTTCTGTACCAGGAGTCAGTAGTGGGAGTGGAGTACAGTGTATAAGTTTTGATAATTATGCTACAAGTAAAAATACGGTCATTTATATGCTAGAATGATGGTGTGGTGAATTTAGTAATAATTTTAAACAAGTTGAGTTATAAAATAGTTTCTTGACCGTATACAACAGCATCTTTGAATTAAGGTATATTTTACGACGTATAAATGACGACTTTATCGGATCATCACAGATTCCTATTTTTAGCTGTTCGTACGTTGCACAAACAAATATATTCATATTTTCCAGTCGTTAAATTTTATCTCAACTTTTTTACAATGCAAGAAAACAGGAAATTACATAATATTCCCATTTATTTTCAATTTTATTCCTTACTACCTTTTTACGCGAGATCCTCGGTTACATAAACAGTCAAGACCACGTTTTTTTGTGAATCCCTATCTTGTAGCCTTCTTCCTATCATCATTTTTACCAAATTTGATTTAATATAATATGAGTGTTACGGTACCTACATACATATACTCGTGAACTCTATTTCTTCAAAATTGTCTACATCATATATATGTTTCACCAGATGATTCCATTAGGAATAATCAAGTTTGCAAGTGACGTCTGGCGGTTGGTTTGTTGGGAAAAGAACAAGGTAGAAACTTCCATTTAGATTGCTATCGCCATTCCCTCTATCACCTTTCCACAACTGCACCGTCTTTCCAGCTAGTAATGCGGAAAATGAACATGTACGTAAGCTGATAATTAACACTTGGCTGCTTAGGCTATGATTGAAATAGCTCACAAATATATAACCAGTGCAGTAATAGTAAATAAAGCATGCCTGTACGTACTGCTGCTGGTAAATGAATATCTTTCCGATTACACTTTTTACGTTGACTAAAAATAATCGTCTCCATGCCTAAAGTTGCTCGTCCTAGGTTAGTGTTAAATGCTGCAAAAACGACTACCTCCACGATGTATCTGCTTTGCGATAAAGTTCTCAAATACTCTTGTACACACACAAGTGACCTTCCCCAATTGAACTACGCGTTAATTTTCATCAACGTATATTTTAGTAATTTTTTTCTCGCTTATTATGCTGTGCACTCAACGAGTTTTTGATGTGGAACTACAAGAGCCTGTTTTGCTTCTGCGTTGGTATATTTGTCTAGTTAAGAATATTGTATTATACATTGTTTATGCAGCATTTTCATTTTCATACTTTACATTAGTTGCTTCACCTTTTCACGTCATTCCAATCTTGATTTTCTAGAAGTTACGATCTCCAGTAGGGCAACCACCAACAATAATATAAATAGATGTAGTATAGGTGTGTATAGGCATGTGCAATTCCCATTAGAATGAAGTATCGTGCAACGTAAAGTAAACAAATTAAATTTTAAGATGAAACCGAAGGATAACGGCGACGAGAGATAGATAACCTAACCAGCTTACATTCAAGTTCAAGGATTTTGCCACAGTCGTTACTCGTTACATCTACCTATGGCATAAATTGTACAGCCTGTTTATATGTAATTATCTAAAAATTATACATATAAATAGGTAACGCCATACGGCGTACATCAAGTGTACATTTTATTTTGGTCGTTAGGCCAACATCAACGAAGTAAAATCGTGCATTGCGCCTTCCTACATTTTACAAAGGAAAATAATTCTTGTGGAGTTATACATCTCTGTGACGACACAAAAACTTTGTATAAATGTATGTGCCATCAGCAGCATGCTGTTTAGGTCATAATAAGGTCCTTGTCTTGTATCAAATGAGCCTTGATCGTTCAGAAGAACCAAATATGCATGGACATTCGTATACAAAATGGTCGTGTAACATATAAATATCAATTGATGAAACCGGAAGCTTAAAATTGAGTTTACCTATGAAATTGTAATGCAAAGACTTGATACAGCAGGAAATTCCTTTTACTGAAAAGCTGGTCGTAAATAAGGAAAATATATGGAATTCTAAATACGGTCAGCAAAATAATATTATCCGTCAGTCAGTTGAATAAATACGACGAAGGATTATGGCTAACACATATATATGCATCAACAAAAAATTCTTTGTCAAGTTTAATAATTACTTGCTTCATTTCATAAAGAAATGGTAGTTATGTACCACCAGCTCTCTTGGCAGGAACTATTACTTAAGCTAGAAAGTAACATTTCCCCCTAACCTTTCGGTAGTCGTATCAGATTTTTTACACCTAGTTCACCTTCTACATCACCATCGTTCTTGCTACTTTCCTAGATGCTCTAAAAAGAGCATCTACCTCTTAAAAACTTACCTATCCCACCATTTTCATAAAAAAAAGATACTACATTAAAGCGTGCATAGGTAATAATCACATAGACAGAAATTGGCACAGGATTACGCAAGACGATTGCCTCGTACTCTTATAATTTTGTATGTTCGTTTTATACGGCATTTTGTACCAGCCAATGAAATGCTGCGAATGTACATGTATTACCAAAGGGGAAGTTGCAGTTGCAGACTTATTATTACTTGCATGAAATATTTCACAAACAATTAAGTGAATTAATTGAGTTTGTCGGACTGTCTATATTTGCACAACAATCTAACCATAAAGACATACGAACCGGTTTCTCTAAAATGGAGTGTATGTACAAGTCTTTGATGCGTAATAAATAAAATATTAATCTTAAATAAAGTAAATCCCATTTATTTTTGGCAAAATCAGTTGACCCCCACGCGGATAAATTTGAAAACACCGTTCTTAAAAAACACCTCTACTTAATAACTTGTACAAATAAAATAAACCCGGTGAATATTATGTTGGTGTCGGGGCAACCGGATAGAAAATCTACCTTTATGCCGTTTCAGCTACGTCGTTGTTCCCGCATTTAAACTGCAGTTTATAGCTGTTACTAACCTAACCTACGTTACCATAGCGTTGGATACAGTCTCAAGCTAATGAGTTCATAAGAAAAAAAGTACACATAGTTTATGAAACAGACTACCTTAAACACCTTCAAACATTAAAAAATATTTCTCACACAACAAGTTCCCAACTAGACATACCCACACCTCTTTCCACGACCTGATATAATCTTTTAGGGGGTGATAATATATAAAAAAATATTCCAAAGACTTGCCAAAGTTGCCAAAAACATTAAGATTACAATTAAAGCAACAGAAAAGGGAAAAGTTGTTTAACAACTTTCAACAATTTTCCCATTATTTTTTAACTTTATTAAAGAAAACATAAAATACTTTTTAGCACAAAAAATTAGATTTCAAAACTAACGTCGTTACTCCTTATATGTTCCTTCCCATAAAATAATAACTCTGTACAAAAATAACTCTGGCTTCTCTGATGTCATGATAAATCATAATTACGTTGAACCAGGTTGATTATTAAATTGTAATTAAATCTTAGGCGCGGTAGATGCAAACCATATTTTAAACAGGGATAAACGAGAAAATGTTGCAATGTTTCAAAGAGTTCAAAACGAAGCGGTGCAGCGGTAGGTATATTTTTATATCATATTTTTTAAAATAAAAAACCCGAACTGGCTTTGTATTTATATCTTATATCGCAATTCGCAAAGTGTATATTATTGTGCATCTATGCATGTTGTGTATTGCATGTACGTAGTTCTGCTTCATACTACACATCATTTTAGGATCAACTACACCATCATCACATCATGCAAAGAGTACTGACGTCAGCAGAATGATGATGATATGATAAATTTCTACATATAAGCATGGATAAGGGAAAATATACTTGAAACTGTGAGATTATAAAATGCTTGTCATGTATAATGATAAAAATAGTAATTAAAAACATAAAGCAGCTCTACTTGAAAAATCAAAATATTCAGCCAGTTCCATATAAAAATTTTCATGCGCGTTGAAAAATATTATTTAGAGTTATATAAATGATGCATGGACTGAGCGGTTTCATTTTTTTTACTTACCTCTGTTTTCGTAAGTCTGTGCCGGAAATTGCAGAGGCTGTGGTGGGGGAGGAAGGGGATATTGGCTATCACCGGGTCGTGACGCCAATTTGAATGACCTTCTTTGGAAAGAAATGGTGGATGTTGGTTACACACAGTACAAACCTCACGGAAAAGACATTTATTGTTAAAATATCACCCACAGCTACGATACTGTATTCCTCACACTTTTAATCCATTTTGGCGATTGGGAACATGCTTTCAATGGAGAGTATGAATGTAAAAAGTTTGTGTTTACGAATGGCTTCGTTTAAATGTTAATTACATGATGCTTTCGTGAATTTCCGTACTGTCAAAATGCTTCGTCACATTTTGTACAATTTTAATTATAATACCACTAGCAAGTCAAAGTTGCCATTTAGGTTTCCATCAGCAACTGAAATAAATGTTTGCCAAAACTATACTATGGTTACTTGTCGAGGGCACACAAACTAACCTCTCGTTTGTCAACGTCCAACAACGTCAAAGTAAATTATAAAAGACGTAATCGATAATGACGACAAATCTGCACGGGGTAACATCAGGGTCGCAGAAGATGATGTCAATAGTCAATAGAGCACGCCAGAAGATTGCACATTGACAACGGAGATTCCACTGCCTCCACTTCGTCACAAAATTCCCGGTCGTTCTCTGTTTGTATTTTTTGAAATTTTCCAAATGGCCGTTGCCACAGTACTTGTCACTGACAATGCGTTACCAGATGACCGCATTATCGAGTAACTCACTTGTTCTGTATTTTTTCATTCTATTTCATTCCAAAATCACTTGTCTACTTCGTTTATATCAAGTAGGTATATCCAACAGAAGCTTTATCGCGATCACTTTTTATCGCAAAATAATCAAAACTTTTTTTTGTGTTTGACGTTTTAACAGAGATATCATTATTATATCCCAGTCACCCGTCAATCTTGAAACTGCGACACAATCCCATAATGCTTTTACTCCAAGCATTGACGATGACACTCTCTCCAATCTGTTCAATCTTGTGATTCTGACGGCGGCGGACCATGCCACGCTTAATTATTCCTATACGCAAAAAAAAGTTGTTACGCAAAAACAGTCAAAACTTGAACGAACGACATAAATCAGTCATCAGCTCAACTCAGCGTCGAATACTATGCACGTAGTAGTTGCGCGTTGTCGTAACTCTAATACAATTCTACATTTCTCAGTTTGCACGCTGACACCGCTTCGCTGCAAAACAAGTTGAGATGTCTACTACTGCTAGCAAACTACTGACTGATGACGATGATCATGTAGTTGGTGTTATGTTGTTCGCTTGAGGAGAAGCTTTCTGCAGACACCTAACCACAATACAATAACCATAACGCGTAGTTCAGTCAGGACAGAAAAGTTCACTTCTCTACATTAATATACATAGTTCACGGTATAGTGGTAGCAGTAATGGTGCAGCAGCGTGCAATTTTCATTATACCAAGTTATGATGGTAGCAAAGCAGTTTAGTCATCCTCACAACGTTACTTTTTGTTCCTTTGTATCAAACCACCATGAAATCCTCAACCTTGTTTAGCAGTAGTAGCTACGGTTTCTTACGTGGACTATATGCCAGGTTATTGTAGCAGTTCATTATTTTGTCTGTGAAGCAGTTGAGGGGATTTAATGATGTGTATTTTAATGAAGTGCGTGCGTAAGCAAAACCCAGTTAATCACATACGAACGACACGGTCCCACTGTATTGTAGTGGTTTTTATTATGTATCAGCGAACGGAGAAACACTTCTAGAGAGAGAGAGTGTGTGTGCATGTGTATGTTAAGTTTAAGTTGGAAAGTCTGTCGACCAAACTCCAAACAGCTACATCAGAGCGGCCACGATTACGATGACGCTGATGATGATTAGAAAAACATGACAGTGTCTCTAAAATTTAATGTGGCTTACATTTTTCTGTTTGGCGACGTTTATAAAATGACTGTGTGGACTTTTCGAAGGCAGTTGAGAAATGAATGATTGGCACAACTTCTCTGAAAGTCTATTTCCAGATTCCAACGGAATTAATGTTGCGGTTGTGCATTGTGGCAGGCTACTATTTTTGCAACAGTTGTAGGTAATTATTAGGAAATTCTGTCCGTGTGTAGATGAATGGATGATAAAAGTGTGTGCGGAATAGAAGTACAAAACAGACGGATTTCGATGTAGCACAATTTTTATATTTTCTCAAATAATGTAGACCGCCGTGTGGTGTTAATAAGCTGATGGGGGCAGGAATGACTCACACTATACTGTTTGTCCTCTGTGGATACACCTGAAAAGCACAAAATAATTTAAACCAAGTTATTTTTAGATGTGATAAACGGTTTATCACAAACCACCAAAATTCTTTGTAATTTGTCTTTTTTTCAAGTTAACCACTTTGTCAGTTTACCATTAAGAAAGCTACACGTGTCGGCTTTATGAGATATGGATACGGAAAAATACTGGAAATACTATCGATTATGTGGGTAGGGTATGGGAATAGGAAGAAAACAAAAGATAGGAAGTGATGACTGAAAAGTATTATAATTTATAATGGCGTCAATTTACCGACTACCGACGCTTGATTGGCAGGGTTGCCTAGAAATGAAACAAATGAGCAAAAAGGAAAACAAATGACGTTTGCGTATGCTTCACTGTTGTCTTTTGTTTCTCTAATTAATGATGCCATAATACTCCCATCCCCAGTCCCTACCAGTAAAAACAGTTATTTTATTACTACCGTACCCAAGCAACACGTACACAAAAGCAGAGACTACGACAAGACAATAAATGCGAGCGTGATGGCGTGAACGTACCCGTACCGATCGCAGTGCTCTATTGTGTTGCGATGATTTAAGTTTTTTATCACTCCAACACAATATGAAGCAAAAGCTAAATGCAAAAAAAACGTAAAACCTTTTTCACGTTAGCTCTCTCTTCCTCTAATAGATGTTTACGTTTACGTCAGCGAGCGGGTTGTTTAAACAATTGAATGTTTGGATAAAAGTGAATGTTATAAATAACATTACGCCCAATACCTGATTTATTTTAGAATAATAGCAAACGAGCGAGACTCGTAGTTTCTCTCTGCAACCACAAACAAGGCAAAAAAATAACGAAAGGAAGTTGAAGGATGTAGGGTGATGATGATGCCACAACGTACTAATGCACTCTTTCCTCGTATTCATCAGATAATGATAGATCCCTACTTGACCTGTGAGAATTATTTATATATTATTTATGTACACTGCAAAACGTAGCAAAAACAGAAACGTGCATCGGTGCATCAGCACATAAAACTAGCCACTAAGGAGAAATATTGCACAGAGAAACTGGCATTTTTTTGCTGTATTTAATCTCTTATTCTAAACAGCAGTGAGTAAAACAAACTTAACGGTAAAAAGTTGTCGTCCCTTGTTTGTAAAAATGTTAATGTAAAGGAAGCATACTTTCTTAAGCGTTTTTCAAATTTCTCAATTTCTGACATTGTGGGCAAGTAAAATACCAAGTTTACGATTGACGTTTTGACGCGGACACAACAGGAGTTGACCATGCATTTTTTGGCTCAGTGTGGTGACAAGTGAGAAGAAAAGGAAAGAAAAATCTGAGTAAATAACCTTGCACATAGTTGCTGACAAAATGAAATTCGATACATATAGGCATTGTGCGATATCCAATTTGTAACCGATTTATGCAAGTACTTCGTACGGTACTGTGTACAGGTACAGTGTGTATTTCAAATGGTACGGCATTGCTATTTTGTGACTGGGGGACCCTAATTAAACCTGATTTATTACAATGAGGCAAACCCAAAAGGCTGAGAAAACGCAGCACGACTTTGCAATTCTACTTTACAACAGCAGCGTCAGTAAGAGTGCAGCAACAAAGTAACAGGTGAAAAATTTCAAATGGTAAGCGATCGCGATTTCTTAAAGAAAAAGTGATCATTCTGCTGCTGCTGTTGCTTCGTTCGACAAACGCAAGGGCTGACATAAAAATTCCTTGCTTGACTGGTTGCTTTTTTGTAGAAGAAATACACGTATTTTGTTTTGTGTTAATACTCGTTACAGCGCAAAAAATGCAAAAAAACGTACGTGCGTAAAACGCTAAACATGTAACATTCCCTTCTGAAAAGTTGAGATTAGGTGAACGGATTTTTAAGGAGTGCGAATTACCAACTGACACGATTTTATTTTTAATAAAAGCATTTGATGTTCATAATCATTGTTACGATCTCACAAGCAGCGCTTAAATTTTTTCGCCGGTCTTTTCGTCAGATTACTTGTGTGCCTAAGAAACCTACTTTTTCCCGTGCAACAACACCATTCATCAACACGGTCGTACTACTACTGTGATGATGCTTTCAAAAATGTATTCTTTTTAATCTCGCGTAGCGTATACTTTTATTGACCACTATGACCAGCTATCTGACTTATTGTGAGTGTCTGTCAATTGCCAAGAAAATCGAGTTAAGGCGACAAAGGATAAAAAAGGATAAATACAGCGGGTAGGACAGGTACAGATAATAGCGTCAGGAGATTTGGTAGCTGCAAATAAAATTTATCGTTGTATCTGCTTCATCTTTAAATTTTTTATGATTATTAATGACTGAACTATTAGACATTATCATCCGATGAGCTACTTTATTTTAAAGTGGTACTTCTGATTTACAGAGTAGACGAAATGTAACAAGGCAAATTAGTATCAAGGACGAAGAGATTTTTTCTCTCATTTTTTTGCTTCGTTACAATGTGTACGACCTTAGTTCACCACAACAAGTGTAGCGGAGCACATTCTATTAAGAAGTATTAAATCCAATGTGTCAACAAGTTTCAAGTATCAATTGGTCCCGTAAATCATTGCTTGAATGGCTAGTTTAAAAAATTTCAAATGAAAGAATGAGGCGATAGCATTTTTATCATCCTACGTTTGCAACTTATTGCGCCTTTTAAAATTACTATCTTGACATTTTACGTTTCCGAATAGCATAAGGTACCTTAAACTATATGGTTTGAAAATAATGTTAAAATAACTTTTTCTTTTCATCAATACACGCTGGGATATGATTACAATTGTTTTCTAACTAGGCAAAAAGTAAATCAATTGATGTCAAACATATTTTTGCCTGCTCCCAAAAATAAAAGTTCACTGTCCATATTATTGGTACAGTTTAGATGGACCCCAGTGACCAGTAATGTTCGAACGATAAAATGGTAAAACGCAACTAGCCATTTTCCTTAAAATTGCGAGTTGTTGTAGTCATCATGGTCATTGTTTGTAATCACGTACTTCATTTACTCGTCAGACAGAACGCGTGAATCAGTAAGAATGGCGAAAAAGTGCTCACCCAACCATTGTCCCAATCCATACGAAGAAATGGTAGAATATAAAAAAATACAATGCAATGCATTCTCCACCTTGGGCAGGTAGCTAACATTTGACCAGAATCTTATTTTGTATCCGCCTAACGTGTCAAAATGTCTTTATATGTTGCAATGCAATCTACTGAATAGCGTATGGTCATGATCGCAATGAAAATATTATTGTTATTTGATTCTTTCCAGCCTTTGGGTATACCTGTCTGTATAGACTAGACCATTAACAAGTGCGCATTTTTGCAACTGCTTGAAGATGATCTTCGCACAAAAAAAACGGCGACGCTGCGTCATTGTGAATACGTCGCGCGATACGTCACGTCTTACTAATCAGTACTGCCAGATCTCACCTGCTGCATCCGCGTATCCTTATCCTTAATCAATTTATTGTTGGTATCTCTATATTCCACACATTCCCTTAAATTGTTTTTATGCATTATATGCAAAGATCAAGAAGATATGATTGTCCTTGCTTGGCTTCAAGACTTTCCAAAATTATATTGAATTGCCATTCGTTCTGATGTAAGCACATCAAATGAAAATTCAATGACATGCATTTACGGCTACGCCTCCGCGCAGCAGTTACTAACCATACTCCAGCTTTCAATGGAGACTCGAGATTGAGACTAATTATAATTCTGTAGAACATTTTCTACTTTGTATAAAAGCATCCACCTAGCCTATACATTGTTACTATGTCATCCTTAAACATTCAGAAATGGTAGAATCACGATGAAATGCTAATTTGGCTTTAAAAATGTGCTTGTCAACGCTGAATAATGTTTTAAATATTGTACGTCATGACAGAAGTGGGGATTAAAATTTTCGTCAGCGTTTTATGAATACTGTAGAGGTCTGTCGGTAGGTTGCAATCCAAACACAAGTTCCATGCGAATTGAATTCGCGCTGAAGAGATTGTGCCAAGGCTATGTTTGCCAAGTGATTGCCTGTTACACTATACCTACATGCAAAATTGTAAATTGCAAACTCAAACATTTTAGTCCCTCAGAACTCAGCCATCATCAACATTTTTCTCGCCGATGCCAGTGCCAATAGTAGAAAAACAAACAGTCATAAAAATTAAACCTTGCTTCGTTTTCAATTTATGTATTACTATTTTACTGATCATCACGCATTTCATTACATGTCTGCAATTGAAATTTGAGTCCCTACTCATCATATACTACTATTGGATGATGGGGTGATCTACTGAAATTGTTTCGGTTTATGACGGCCAAGATGCCTGTCCCACAATATTACACATAGCAGACAGGCATGTCGAAAAACACGAGTTGTGTAGCAGTGGCAGAGAAAAATAATATTGTGTAGATAATTTTGACCCTGTCCTGATTGGCAACTGCCCAATTGTACCTTGGTATGTGTGTACATGCTCTTCCACGGCTCTTCCTCTGAGGAGGATCATCACATCACCAGCATCAGTCTCGACGCTCTCTCGTCCTAATGCATTGTATTGCGTCGAGAGAAGTGCAAGAATGATCTACAACAGTACATGTGCAAAGCGTGATATTTAATAAACAAAGCGTAAAGGTCGTGTGTGTATAAGTCACAGCATAGAACTGTGATCTTTAGCTTGATTATTCATGATCTCCGTCACCATATATTTATGTTACTTTGTTACACACTAGAACTTGTCGATAATGGTATCTGTATGGTGTTTTAAGGTTATTGGAGTGATACACTGATATAGACGATGGAGCATCATCATAATTATGACAGGAAGAGGACACTGTATCTTCGTCCTCATTGTTTATGTATACGTCAGTTTCTCACCTACAGAGATGATACAGCGAGTAGTACAGCTATCGCCGTACACAGATAATTTTACATTTCTATGCAAACTTGAACATGAGATACTGTAACATTTACGACATGCATATTTACTCTACAACATTACAATTTACAATATGATTCCAATAGTTAAATCTGGTAGCCTACTTCCACTTTTTATGTATTTCTTTGAAATTACTTTCATACTACATATGCATGAACTTCATCGGTTGAATGTACCAATTTTTACCCAATAATTTTGTAAAAGAGTAATTCAAAAAGGCATTTTGAATTGCAAAATATAACTAAGAGGTATATGGAACAGCGTTTTGTCCGTCAGATTTTTATGCAAAATGCGCTGCAAGGAGTGATATCCCACAATAAGATGGTTCTCGTCATCTGTAGATGTGATATGATAACCATCCATCACGAATGACGTGTGGTGTTTCGAGTTTTGCAACACACTGCAAAATTCAGACATGCAATTTGAAGCATACAAAGGGAAATACCTTAAGGTACCACAATAGTAAGCATTGGCTTTATTAGAAACTTTAAAGCATTTATATTTAGACCATTAAAACGCCTGGTGATATTGTGTGTACCCGACACATCAATAAATTACGCCATGTACATTAAAGAGTTTGAGGATAGGAGAGAATTGCTCGTAGTAGCTTTAATATTACCTCCCATCTTGTTCAATTAATTGGTTAATGGCTTGTTGCTCAACTAAACTGGGACAGTTGCATTTACTGCGGCAACCCCTCTATCGTTTATTCGTATGATTTTGCGAAACAACTGCTCACTTAAAAAGAATTATATCTAATTATAATTTTTAATTCAATAATTTTACCCCTTGATATACATCCTTTTGCAAATCCTCATTAGCTACGGGCTTCCTCATAAAACTAGACGCACGAAACAACATCCACTTCACAATTTTAATCCATCCACGTTTTTACTTACTCCACATTTTACACAAGCAACGCTAAGGTCTTTTTCATTATATTTTGTCCCACGTAATCACACAGCACGTATCAAAACATCTTCATTATTATTACAAATGCACGCAAACTTTTCTAAACTTGCCTTAAGACTTCTGTAATGAAAGGGCGTTCTATTGTTTTCACTTCAAACTTTTAATTAACAACTTCGATTCGATTTAGTTGCTGCAATGAAATATGATTTACGTCACATGGACTGCAGAAAAAGTTGTCAACAATGAGCTTTTCTGCTGGCGTTATTTACGAAAGCGATATGTAATACGTCAGACCAGTTGCACACATACACTTACTCATACACCAACCAATCTTCGATTTTGAACGGATGATAAACTTCATCGGACTATCATTGTACCCAAAGCTCTATCCTCTATCCTGTTGCGAAATTGTAGCAACTCCACTCAAGTATTTTTTTTCTTTTAGAAATTTTCCACTGTATAAAACAATACACATTACCATTAATAGACCAGAGACCATTCTTTTTTTTAAATTTGTTTTGCAGTTCACTATTTTTCAATCAACAGTAATTCCCTTTACTTTCCTCCAACATTATTATTTATTTTATATATTTTATTTCTATCATGAATTGTTCTCTCTATTTTGCTGCAGCCCTCTCTCTCTCCGTGGCTCTCTCTCAGTTTTTGTTGTTGTTGTGTTCTGACGATAAACTGATATTTGATGACGGAGACGGTTACTACTACGCGATGACGATGATGATGTAGTAGTGTTCTTTCAACGTTACGCTTAACTCTAAAAAATCCTTTCCGTGTACTACTACTACTCTAAATGTTATTAAGGCATTTCCTGTAGTTTTACGTTACACTTTTGTACGTCTACAAATTCATATATGGACTGTCTCTCTTCCTCTTTACTTTTACACGATGATGGGATGTTGATGATGATGCTATTTTTTCCTTCTTGCTTTTCTTTTCCATGTATTTTTAAATATAGGGTGTCCCTTCTTTTCACTACAACCTTCTATGCAATGTCGTGCTATCATGTGTGCCCATAATAGTAAACTTATTGCAAAGCAATGACAACACACAAAAGTATACAGACAACATTCTTTTCCTCTAACTCTGCTCTCCTGGTGTTTCCTCATACAGCTTTCTCTCTATTTCTGCAATGTTGTTACGTTCTTTTCATGAAAAATGAGAATCTTTTTTTTCATACGGGCGCTTGCTGCTTTGACTCTGCTTTCGTCGTCGTCGTAAACACAACGAAACGGCACACATTTACCCACTCAAAAGCAGTAATAACAAAAGAGAGGGATACCAGATGATCAAAGCGTGATGCACGGAAAGGATACCACGTTTTCGTTATATGCTCCCGGCTGTATATCTTGTGTCGTACCTACTCGAAAGGAAACTTAGGTACAAGCTGTATTAGTATTTCGGTACAATAAGGCCATGTACACGTGTATATATTAATATGTTCTCACAAAACAGTATTCTATGTAACATTTTACCAGTCTTGGTCGTCGTAGTACTATTTTTGAGACTTGGGAAATTCGGATTCCCCGAGAAAATCCAAGTAAACTTATATTATGTTCGCTATACGATTGCATTCCAAATCTTTAGTGTGTGTGTATACAAAAAACACATACACATATTCTCTCTTTTTATATGTTCATGTTGTTCCTTCGTGTTCAAGTGCACAAACTCCACTGAAAAAAGTATACCACGAGAAGCATGTAAGCAAGCCTGCAACATTCGACCAAAACGTTTTGCTTTCGCTTGCAGTGCAATAATGTGTGCTAGAATTGCTTGTCGCCTTTGAAAAAAATGTTCTCTCTGTATGTGCCTGTATGCCTGTGCCACAATCCACTCAACTGCTGTTCCTTCATCGGCCTCTCCTTTCTTTCACGATCGTCATCATTCCATCATCACCATCTCGCCATCGTTGCTCTCTGTGTAGTCCTTTTCAAACAAAACTAGTCTTCAATGGACTTTGTATGAATGTATGTTGTGCATGTGCGCCTTTGTGCCATCTCTATGCATGATCTTATAAGCCACCACAACAACTGTGACAATTGGCATTCCCTCGTAAATAGTTAGTACTATCATAATTTTCTCAATTCATGTACGTACAGTGATGCACACTTTGTGTTTACCGACACAAATGAGTAGGTATGCTGTGTACAATGGATGGTGTATTGCTATATGCGAATTGCCAGCAATACTTTGAGACGATTTATGCAAAGTTAGTTGTTACTACGAGGGCGATGATGATCATCATCACGTAGTAAATAAATATTGTTTGGCATGTGTGGCACAGCCTGATGTTATATGTTGTTACATTGTATGTATGTATGTATGCACTGGCAACCTATTAAAACCTTTTAAACGATCGTGGTTTGCTGCTGAACTTGTATTTTTATGTACTTCTCTTATTGACGCCATTAACAACACAGCAGAGCTGTTTACCTCCTCTTATCCTATTTTGCAATTCAAACTAAAGTTTACATTTTGCATGTAGGTGCAGAAGCAGAAGGTGTAGAGGGAGATGTAACAACTAACAAAAGAGTAAGATCTGCTGACAAAACACCAAAGCATGTCCTTTCGTATCATTGAGCTTGGGGAATACTCTTGATTCTTTGAATGGATGAGCTAGATAGGGTGTTGTATAAACAAGCAGTGTTCAACGTTCTGTTGTGTAATGGTATTTTTCAATGGTATCCATATTCCTGTGAATCTAAAGGCTTGGCTACTTTGACGTATGACATGCAGTGGAATTATACTGATGGACGATGATAATGATGAATGTTGTAACAAATATTGTGTGTGCATGCTCTCATCATGATGGTGTTTACAGCGTCGTTGGATAGAATTATTGTAGCTTCATTTTTGAACTTACTCAAAAGGCAATCTGAATACGAATGAACAAAATTTGCAAGTTTATTAATGTGCGTAATCAAAGACACAAAATTTCGCGAAAAGAATCATGGTAACCTTGCAGTAGCGTAACATTTCAGTTTTATATTCTGTCGGCCAACACACTGTATTTTAATGTACACGGTGAAAAAGTAGTTGTGATGGAGAGACAGAAAACGTTGAAAGAGTTCATGCTTATGGCATTGGCAATGATATGATGTTCCCGTTCTGGGAAGTTAATGTTTGTCTTTTCTAAACTCTGTCGTTGCAATGCTGGTTTCACATGAATGATGATAAGCATTCATCGTTTCCTAAAAGTCAAGTCAAGTTTAAAAGAGTAGTCATCTTTTTTCCTCGTTTCAACAAACCAACACGCATGGTAAGGCAATATTATACTGAGTATCTGGCCTTTGTTGCTTTTTTAGCAAAGAAAATTTGATATTAGTTTACTTTCTAAAGGCACATAGATCATACATCAGTTACATGTAACATACCGAATGTTTGAATTTCCCGTGAAAACTTTGCAGGTTATTGTACTTAAATAAATCTACCTAGTATGTGCAAAAGGGATGAAGCAATCAGTAGTCTAAATGTGGTCATTAATTGTTTATATCATTAGTTTTTTACACTGACAACTTGTAGTCCCAAATGAGGCAATGAATCAAATTACATGACGTTTCGTTTTTACTCGTAATAAGATTAGACTATGATCAATTATACAGCAAAACGGGATCTTTCACATTTTAGAGCTCTTTCGGTTTTGCTGTGGTTCTAAAGTATCAAGTTCATAACTAAATTTGGTTCTATCGACTACCAAAAGTAGATTTTCAAATTTTGTTACAAATTGGCATATAAATTAATGGACAGACAGACACTCAAGTCAATACCTAAGATGATTCCGTTGATCTTAAAATGTAATTTTCATTTATTTACTTTTACTCCATATACCGCTTTTGACACTCGCGACTCATCATAAATGTGATCAATACATGTGTAGTATGTCATGATGACCTGTACTATATTGTCACGTTGTTTTATCATCAGCTAAAGCTGACACAACTTGCCAAATTATATTGTCACTACTGTGGCGTAGCTTTCTTCGGAATTACGTTACGTTTTCTGGCATTACTTATATTGTCAGGCCCAGTCTTTTACCGAGTTAAACATAAGATTTAATTATGCTAATAACATCAATAACAAACAGATAAAACAGATGAATATTGTAGTTGAAACTTACGTAACCTAAACGTTTCTCAATTTAGTAGGAAGACCATATGTCGTGTTTTATGATGGGTTTATGCATTACTGGAGTGTTTATTTAAGTATTACTTTACGCAGAAATTGTGTTCGCTTATATAAGTACACATTACACATACACATCATTAGATTCTTACTAATGAAATGAAATTGTTCGACTCCTTCGTAATATTTTATTTCGTTGTCTGCGAACCATTTATATTCCCTTTTTGAAATCCAGTGAAAATTACCAAAGAATCAATAAATTTCTTTTTTAGTAAGAATCTCAAGTGTATATAAAGGGTGCTCTGATTTCAGCGCTTCATGAAAGCCTGTACAACACAGAAAATAACAGACACCGCACCCGTAATCGACATAGCTCCTCTTTGCAAATTTCCAACGTACGTTTCGCAACAAAATGTTGCTAAATTTGTTGCATGGCTGATCGAGCTGGAACTCAGTAATATGCAACAATCTGGTAGCATTCGTGACCATGATTGCCATGACCATGACACCATGCAAGAACACTATCATTATGTTACATCACCAAAATGATCGTCATAGAAAAATAGTCTCAATAATGAATTGTGCTATTCATGCCATAACAACAACCAACAGCTCTAGTTCACTCAAGTCAGTAATTCTTTACTTGACAGTGTAAGTGTTTTGCTTATAACAAGCTATCTCATGTTTAGTTTAGTGCACTCCAGGATGTTTTTGTGTCATAGGAAAGTTTTTATCTGATGTTTGATTTATGCATTTTATTTCTTGGGGAGCAAGTACTGTGGGGGTAGGCAGATAGGTATCTAAGTGTGCGATTATACATGAAGAGGGTTGTTCAGCGGTGATATTGACAATAAGTGAAACTTGAGTGGGAAGAAGGCAATCCTAAAGCAAACGCTTAATGTAAATAAATTAGTGTACGTAGAGTAACAGAGTAATTCGTTCCGGTGGAACTACTGGAAGTGCGAAGTAATAAAGTTTCCAGTTGCAGATAAAAAAAGATGCATAAAAGATGTTTGCTTTGATTACCAATATTATGTATTTTGAAAAGAATTCCCTTTTTCTAATATACACTGTATTAGTACAAACATAAAGGGAGATAATACCTTAACCGTCCATTTACGTTGCCTACATTTATAAGTCATTAGTCTTCTACCACTCTATATGTTATGTCACCACATGCATGTACATATTGCAGATTACGTGTAATATGGCAAATATGAATACAATACTGGTTTCGTCGATATTTTTCCGTTCCTCATAAAACAAGCATATGCTGTTACCCGATCGTGCGGTAAGCAAAAACAGTTGAAGAAATGTTAAGTCATATTGTAGTTTGACCTTCACATCATCAGGAAAGCTGTACGAGCACAGCTTAGATAAGATTATAAAACAAGGAAGAAGAGGTGGGTTGGGTAATGTAGTTTCGTGCTGTTGTTTTAAGAATGAAGGATGGCAAATAAAATTGTCCTCTAGTGTCAATCAGGAAGGAATTAAAATTAATAATTGACCTCCTTCCTAATATTATATCATGACTGAGCTTGATAAATAAGTTTAATACATACTGTACAGAAATTATTTTCCACTCCAATAACATTATCTGTGTACAACATGTAGTAATAATATTACATATTGTAAGGAGCCAACAAAAGGGCACGATTGCAAACTTTTTCGCAGCCGTATATTGAAAATTGTGCACAAATACCTATAGATTTACCAATATTTGGCCAACAACATGTAAAGCTGGTACAGCTCTATTTTTACATTTTATTACTCAATAGCGCGCTCGTTCAGAAGTAAATTATTATTATTACTATTACTACTAATGAATGATGACGCTCCCGACCTAAAGTAGTACAGCAACTTGACCTAGAAATGAATTGAAACTCGAAAAAAGATTACCGCCAGCTCCACTTATTCGTATATATCATTTTTCTCCGGCGATTTTATTACTCGTCTTCCTTAAATTTATGGCAACAACAAAAGGCGTGTGTTTATTTTGGGCATTCAAAAGAAAGGTAGGAACGTGCATTAATCTTTATTGATTTGTTTTTTGTAAAGGTACACAAGCGCTAGCTCATTTTGATAAAATTGTATAGGAACAGGAGGACACCCTTTCAACTAATAAAAGCAGTTCTACTTTTGTGCAAAAGCAGGTTACTATATATTATATCTACATTATTCTACATACATTTTCGGTATTGTCAACACTCAATACACTATCATTAGATATACTACTATGAATTCAAGGATATCTCGCTAATGAATTTTGAATACTGCGCCGACTCCCATTCCATAATGATCGCTTTTTGGAAATAATTATTATTATTGTGCTGCCAATACGTGAAATAAAAATTCTATAACTCGTGTTGTTAAAATTTAGAAACGTGGGTTTGAGGCAAGGTGTTAGTCAAATTGTATTGCTATGCTAGTATAGTTGTGTAAAAATGCTTAGTACAGTGGAAGTAGAAGCGGATACTTAAGCTTGCGTAGCTCCCAGCATAGTAGCTGCGTCTATGTCTCCTTTTAAGTTTTTATTAGAGTCAGTTGCCACTAAGCAAGCGATGTAAAAAATGAAAGTTAGGACGTGCAGGGGTCGTCGCTATAATATTCATAAACTCCAAACATGCTTCCATTATTCCAGACAATGTTTTCACATATGTGGGTGTGAAAATAAGCCAAAAATGGTTGTAAGATACTCATGCTTTATTGAAGCAGCATTATCAACGTGAAAGTATGGTAAGTATAAACAAGCAAAATTTGGCTCCTAGACAAAGAATTACTGACATACTATAATTCACAAAATTCGGTGTACGTAGCGTTAATGTTAACCTTCATTTCAACAAAACAGCATACATAACTTTAAAAGAGATCAAGCTCAGTATATGAAATGAAGCAGGTACGCAATGGCAATCAATACAGCCCCAAAATGATGATTATCAAAAATTATTAAAACAGTGTTTTCCTCCTTAGCTTTGTAGAGATGCTTTGTAGAGAAGCACGAAAGCATTCTCAAGTGGACATACTAATTTTTCAATATACGCCCGTCGTTGTCCATGGCAAGCGTTTTTCAAAATGTCATGTAACTATAGCTATGTTAATTTAAACTGAATTCAAGAGCTGTTTTCTTAGAACTGTGCAAAAATTAATTACGATTAATTAATTAATCTTTACTTCATGTAAATAGTTCATCCATTTAGAATGATTCTGTGGTATGGATTTTAAATAATGGAGATAATTACCATGGCATCTACACATTCAAAATTGGAGCTTTCCACTAATTGTACAAGAGTCATTGTTTAACAGACGGAAAAACATACTGATATTCACAAAAACTTTCTTGTACATGTGCTTTCCGTAGTTCGCAAATGTTGTAAACTAGATGTGATTTATATAGTACGCCAAATTTTTAAAGATGCTTTGGAATAAGATTCAAAATAAATTAATGCGCTTCATATCTTTGTTCCGTCTTTTGAGCTCACATTGAAATGAATACCACATCTTTAAGATTGATGATAATATATGTAGCCATTACGGAAACCGACAATCACAATCCAACATATTGTAAACTTGCTAACTTTATATGCACCAAGAATGTTTGACGTGGAAAAGTTCGTAATTACTAGGTACTTACATTTTTCTGCATTCCAAAAAACAATTTTCAAGTTAAGTAGCAAATGTCAAATAGAACGAGAATTTTTACGAGATGGATAGTTCCTATGAAAAAACTATTTTGAATATTAAGTATATACATTTCACTACACACATGCACATGATGATGTAATCTTCAAAACTTGAGTTGCTGGTCAAGTAAGACTACGTAATATTTGTTTACTGAGTTTTGTTTGTGCAAAAGAACGGCAGACGTGGGCAATCATGTTTTCACATGGGTTGCATGTGATCGGCAGCTAACAGCAGAACTCCAATAGGGCAATCAACAAGAAAATATTGTAAATAATGTTTGTACTCATATGATTGTATAAACATCCCCACTAGCCAAAATCATTAGTCTCATAATTTTTTAAGTAACCAAGTATTAGCCTCTTGTAAAATGTATACTTGTCGGTGTCACGGTGCTTTGTACATGTACGTGTGCAGATACGAACAATTTTTCATTTAGAAACGTAGCATGCAGGCATTTTCAATATTTCTTTGAAGTTGCGTTACTCCTCTCTTCGCTCGCGTCAGAAGGTTTTTGCTCAAAATAAATACATGAGTTGGCTAGTCTACGCCTTTTCTGCTGACTCAAACTGTTAACATTTCACGTTGAAAATGTGGTAGAATTAATAAAGAAAATGTGCATGCACCGCGCACCGCTAGTATCCCTACATACATAGTGGGTGACGGATGACGCGCAGGAATATTTTGTTTGTCAATCCATCATCAAAATCTATTAAGTCAATAGCCAACGTACACGTACCTATAGTACAACTACACAACATATAATTTTGGTGTGTGGTGCGTTTTGTCGCTTTCCTATTGATTATTTTATTAATATTATACAGACAACAGAACTTTATTGACCTTTATAACAAATTTCCTAGTCTGTCAACATCGTAAACGTAAATGATATAATTTTCGCTGTTTGTCTAGTTTTGATGTACGGATAAATTGAAAATTACCTGACAGAGGCCGATGTATAGTCAGCCTAATACCCACTTAGCATGTAGGTAAGAACACCCCCCGCATCAAGTTGTATCGATTTTTATTTAAATGCATGACAGTATTGATAAAAGTAATGAAAAACAGTGTCACACCAGTCCCACGTCATCGCTAAAACTAACAATTCAACGAATACTGGCTGACTATGACTCGTTATCAAAGAAATGTGAGAAACTATTAACTATTAAAGAATGCTTAAGATGGCTGAAGGTGGAAATCGAAATTGACATTGACGGAACAGGGAATGGCAATATGCTAAAAGACACCTCATTTCCTAAACTCCCATGACTCCCATGAAATGCATGTGTAATTATTGTATTTCATGAAAGATAAACCAAATGCAACTCACCTTGCATTAGACTCTAACGATCACATGCATGCTACAACGAATTTTATTCCTTTTTGGCTTTTTTTTGTAACTCCCATGTAAAATGTACGAGGAAAATTCTATCTCCCTAGAGTAAGTTGTACCTTTGTAGTACCAATGGCCGACTCCATAGATGCTGCATTACCTTGCACTAACATCTGTATACAGTTGACAGAAACACATGCCTCGTAAAATAATTGTACTTTAATGTGAAAACGTTCGCCAGAACTTAAGCTACAAACTTTGGCATATCAAATATAAATTTTAAAAAATAGCAAAGAATTCATTTTCTCGATTTGACCTATGAATGTGTTGCTATAACTTCATTGACACATTTTAGCGAGAGTAAAAGTGTTACAATAATTCCCAGAAAAGAAATATGCCCACACGTTGTTATCTAGACTCTAGATTAAAGATAAGGTTGGTATAGATATGCAAGTTTTGCAAATTAGAAATGTGTCACTTATCGACATTTTTATATGTACTTCGTTTAAGACTTTGCTGAGGTCGATATTTGTTCTCCGACCCCGGTTACTAATCCGCAATCCCGATTCATATACACGTATTGTATATTTTGATTGTGACATTCATTTGTGAGCACGTGCTAATGAATAAACGACTCGTAATGTGTTGAAATATACTAATTGAAAGAAGAAATTAAGGCAAAATGCCAATTTTTTTATTACGAATGTCCAGGATACAGAACACATGCATGGAAAATAATAAGTGTCTAGAATGAAAGAAAGCAGTACAATCAGCCGAATATGGTTGGAAGCACAGTGCAGTATGGTACAGTGGATTTGGGTCTACATGCATGTGTGACGGGAATTAGCGGTGATGACTGGTGATAAAATTGATAAACTGACTGTCAATGAGTAGAATACTGGGCTGGGATGTTGACCTTCATTAGCCATCATGCTCGTAACCCGAACCCGTCACACGGCATTACAATAGATACAATTTTCAGAAACAAGATTGCTTCAGGTGGCGTTTCATGGAACAATGAATACATATATACCTCTGTCGTATTAATTTACCGCTAAAGTGCGTCAATTCAATCAATATTTTAATTAATACAGTACGAATAGCATAATTACAAAACTAAATGTGTATATTACAGCTAACCTTGATTGACTCATTGTAATTATTTAAATGAAGTGCTTGTAACAGTGGACAAGCAGAAAACATACATAGTTATAATTTACTTCCAAGTATTGTCGTATGAGCATAAAATGACGCAATAAGAAATCATTCATGAAACTTTTTGGAATCGATGCGGGATTTCAAAATGTTTGACTTTTGCAATAAATCGCCAATCATGTAAAAACAAACTTCCGCGGTAAGGTGGAAACATTAGTTGATCTAATCTAATCAACAATATCTGGCAGAATTCTGCAGAAATCTGCAATTGTAAAAAACAAAATCCTGGATAACCAACCTATTGTGATACTGGTAATTTTTCTCTCTTATACGTCAGGATTTTTTTTAAAGAAACGGGCGATTTTTCTACCAGTTTTGACTTGACCGGTATATATGTTTACAGTTTTCATGATCAGTGGTGGAACTATTTAATTTTCTCCTTATGCAGGATGCAATTAACTTATCATGCACTATATTTATTACGAAATACTTTTTTCGTTCGAAACATTGTTTGCTGAAATTTGACAAATTCAAACGCTTAAAAGCGAAATGGAAAAGCTCATTTTTATAAGTACATTATACGTTTTATTTCATTTGTTTTATACCTTTGCCCATATATCGACCTTCGTTAACACTTTAACATTAATTGTTGTCATTTACCTAACGTGTGTATATAAAAATCGGTAAAATTGAACGAACAGTTTCTCTGCTATGATGTGACTGTCATTTTTTATCTTTAAGGTCATCCTTTACTTAATAAGGAACTATAATGTATAAAACATAAAATTACAAAAGTATCTCCGTAGTACGTCTTGAACCACTGTCAGATTTTGTTGTTTTTAATTTAAATGTGACCAAGGACGAAGGAGAGATTACACTTTTTCTTCATCTTGATCAACTGATCGTATCATTTGGCCATTATAAGTTATTGCTTAAAAGTTTGATGTCTGCAAGTTGCAAAAGAGAATCATGCAATTTTTGGCTTCAGTTCACGGAGGTATTGTCTAACTATGATTTATACATGATTTGCAATAAATTGCATTGCAATTTGCCATACATTTTATATGAATACTCGAATATCGAATTACTACACAGTAGCAGTAGTTGATTGCTCGAGAGATTAATGTATTTAAATGAGTTGCATCTACCAACCTATTGAAGGAAAACTCGTCACGCGAAAGCTTGAACGACAACGCACCGCACCATTCAGTTGCTTGCCAACTTGCTACACGTCACTGTAAGCGTTTGTTAAAATAATGACGAGCTCCTCAGTTACACACCCGATGAAACAATAAAGCCAACTATGAACTGTAAAATATTCTTAATAAGAGCCAACGTAATCAATGAAAACTGGGAAATGAAATGTATTAACAATGGCAACTGGCAAGCACGAGTAACGTGCATTGCGCACATACGCAGTAATAGCATAGTGGTAGTATGCAATTACGTAGTAATGACTTCTCCGCTTCCGCTCTCGTAAGTGCATCATCATCAGACTCCAAAGTAAATATAAATTACAGAAAACATGCCCACATCAACTGCTTTGAAAATTCGGCAAAATTAATATTTACAGTAATTTACCATGATGTATTTCATTTCCGTTACCATAACTATCTTCAAAGAAACCTGTACACTTAATTTACCTTTGCAATAAAGCAGTGCTTTGACCCAGAGAAGACATTCATTTAGTCATTCAATACCTACCAGAGTACCACAACAACAATATTTTATTGTTACCAAAAAGTAAACTGTGCACCTTCCGTTTTCAAGGTACAGTTCATTCACTTTTGTCTCAAAAGAAAAACTGACAGTTGTTAACGATATCGGCACACGGAATTTTGTGGCGTCGTGTCATTATCCAAAGTATGGTTTGTACAGTTAAGGTAAAGAGATAGTAAACGCTAATGGTTAGACTGTCAAAGCCAACAAATAAATATTGAAACAACACACAGCCAAACTTATCCGTACACTTACGTCATCAGCCAGAGACCGCTTTGGTTTAGATAAAGTTTGGTTTCGTTATCAACAACAAAAAAGGAGCACACAAGCCCAGCGTACACATCAAAATCAAGCAGTTTAAGTCAATTGAAAAAGGGGGAGGGAGAGAGGAGAGGGAGACGAGACAAGTTATGTAAATAGGGATTATTAACAAGTAGATTACCTAATAATAAACGAGGCACGATTTTTTCTCTCTTTTTTTATGTTACGCGTCTCTTTACGTCTCAAGTCGCTGTCTCTGTTTGCCGCTTGTGCCTGCGTTTTCATGTATCATGTCCAATTTGAAGAATTGTATCGTAATGGTAAACAACGCGTTTATATATATATTTCTTTTCATTTTCCATATTTGCATGCATAATATCACGGATTACCTGAACGTGTATTACCAAATAAAACTTTTTTTCTCGCTTTTGCCTTTTCCATCTCAAAATTATTACTAGTTACTAGTTCTAGGGTTCCCTATACTGACTGCTTTGTTCGCAGTGAGAGCTTATGTCCAGTTACAGCTGTCGCACAGCAGCACGTAACCCTTTGTCGAATAAAATTTTATTTTGAATTGAGACAATTACTTACCTTTTCATTTATCTTGTAGTAATCTTCAAACCATTTTCTTGGTGATTGTGTGATGGGTTGGAGTGACCATCTGACGCGGCAATAAGGTCGGCGACGGTGTGGCCAAGTTAAAATGCCAATGAACCGCTCACAAGTCGATTGTCAAAAAGTATGAAGATATATCTCTTTTCAAATTTCGTAATCAGCATGAGTCAAGAACTTGAGGCGAGTTAGTGTTTTCAAACCCTTTTCGTCTAGAAATTACAGGGACGAACAACAATCTGTCGTTAGTCATTGAAAAAGCATAATATACTACCACACAAACTGTATATTATACAAAATTTTCGCAACAATGACGGATTACGTTGAGAACGCCAAAGGAAGACGTCTTTGTTCAACTGGGTGTGAGTGAGTTAAGATTTAAGATGTTGCATGTTGAAGATTTTGAAGGTAGGCTTTGACTTGAACTCGCTCTAACCGATTGTTACGATGATTGACGTCACTGCACTCGTACATTTTATCAAACGTTACGGAGATGTGGAGAGATGCTTTTCTTGAAGAGATACTAATGTTGATGACGACATGGGGGATAGGTGAAGATAATTTCACTGCAGGTAAAGCGCGTGAGGTGAATTCACAAAGTGAAAAAATTCGTAGTACGCAATATTAAGCCAAGGTGCAATTATTACAAAAAATTATAGCAGGGTCATAAACCAGCCTAAATGTCCAAAGTTAATGATATTATGATATCAGTAAATTAAGATGTAAACAGACGGATCTGGCAAAAAAGTTTAGAAAAAATCACATCACAACCTTTGTCCTGTTTTTAGAGAGAGAAAAAACGTAAGTTAGTGGAAAGCGGATTCTGTTAAACTATTTCCCTGGATAAGAACAGGATTCAACAAAAATAGAACTGATGAATGATTTGTAAAATATTTAATAGTAATGCTGATGCCGGTTTGTTTGTTGTTTTGCATGGTTGATGATGATTACGGCTTGCTCTGTTGAATAGCCCATGCATGCTTCGACTTGTATGTTTTTTCTTGGCTTGGATTATGCTCTAACAAACAAAGGCAAATGCGCTTTTGGCTGTTGAAGTAGTTTAGCAGGTCGACAACCGCCTTACCATGCCGACTTTTCTCTCTGGCTTGACTACTGTCCCAAGCAAGTCCGTACAACAGACTCCTTTCCCGATTCACATTTACGCTTCGTTTTCCTCCTTTCCCATCTCATCCCTCTCGCTCTCTCTCCCTCCTCTGTGTAGAAATCCTTGAAATGTTTGGTTCGTTGCTTTTCTGAATTAAACGAAAAAGCCAGCTCTCCTCCGCCATCGCCACCACCACCAACGTAAGCAAGCACAAACAATGACAGGAGCAGGGAAAAGATTCAAGTGGTTTGATGAAGCGCCTGTTAGTAGCGGAAGGAAACTAAGGAAAGTATATACCAGACCGAACGTACGAAGGATTGCATAGCTATTTGCAATCATATAGAGATAATGTAGCCAGCTAGTACAGCAAAAGCAAAGTAGACTTGTGTGAGTGGAAATGTAATAAGGCAATAACATGGCATGGCTGTTTTCATTGAATGAGTTCTCAATTCACCATTCACGTAAATGCAGTAAACCAAAACGAAATGAAACAGAACACAAAAACGCACTCGTTTGGTGCTTAACAACACACTACAACAAACACAGGAGTATTTTGTGCAAGAGAGGGCGATGATGATGATGATGATGATGATGATGATGCTGATGGGAGAAAGCAAATAAGAAGGAAGTAATATTAACATCACTCATCTCGGGCGTGCATTTTAGCAACAACAGCGATGTTTTGGTTTCCTTTTCAAGGTTTAATCGGGTTCTATATCCGCACACCGTCGTCGTGGGAATATTTCTATATCCACTTGTCCTACGGAACCTTCTTCTTGTCTAGAATAATCTTCTTGCTCTTTCGTCATTGCCGTCATTCATCCTTCATCCTAGATGTAAGTAAGTGGAAGTGTAAGTATGTTGATGATGTACGTGTACCGAATAGGCAGGTCTATTCGGTTGACTGACGACCAGTTTTACACAACGGAAGTTGGGCATCAGGCGCTCACTACCTGCGATTTAAGCTGTATTCTTGATGTATGGGACCTTGTCTTTATAGGCATCACCACTTATTTTATTACCTTGATGATGAGGAGTTTACTGGCCATCTACTTCAACGTCCGCCCGCCTGACGTCTTACTTTGTTCAGCGTTGAATTGGCTGACTGGGTTTGACGAGTCTTTTTGCTTACGTCTCTGCATGTACATAGGAAATCTTACTATAATAATAGCTGAGATGGAGGAAAATGCATGTAGTTTTATATATCTGCCTAAAATATTTTATTTTATTAACACTATCCCGAACTTGCATTCTGCATACCGACGTCGAGTTAAAAATTCGTTGCTAAGAGGGAGATAGAGAGAGAGGCTATGGTAAGCATTTCATCACTGAAAAATGGCTTGCTTGTTCAACATTTTTGCTACATTCATAAAAGAATTATTATCATTATTGCGGAGAAGAGCATAATTGTATCATTCAGTGTGCGCTGTGTACATTTTTGCACATTAAATAAAGTCATTTATTTTCTGTTTCTGGCACTGCATACCCCAGATTTTTTCTTGTGCTCCTGCTTTTTCAGTGCTGGTCGTGGTGTCACTCTCATTCTGTTTTCTTCAGTTTCAGTATTAGTAGCAGAGAGGTGGTGGACTCAGTCGTCATCATTACCGTCATCACAGTCATGCCTACCACAACAAGGCAATCCTGGGCTCAAGCTAAAACTAAAAAGTTTTGTGTGTTGTCACGGGAGAGGGAAGGGAGTACACTTAACATTAGAGTGGATGGAATTTAGCAGAGTGTATTTTTTCGTGTAATCATTTCCTACAGTGTACTATTCACGAGCAAGAAAAGGATGATGATAAAATGACCGTAGCCAACTCTTTCCCTGTTAAATTTAATTATAAATGCCTCAAGAATTCATGAATGAGCACACAGCACAGAAGATCCCAATCTAACAAAAATGTTCCTTCTTGCACACAAAGTGGAACAAGATAGGAATGGAATAATGATGTGTGTAGGATAGAGCAGCTATGCCTACGTGTGTGGCCTATATTATTTTTTTAGGATGAAATGGCAGTGACGCGAAAATGTCGGAGACTATTTACGTAGAAATGAGTTTCACAATAATCAATTTTAAACTTTCCTCATATATAGGACAAACTTTGCCCCATGGTAACTTATAATTTTTCTGTCGTCCAGAGAGCAACTACAAATTAAGGTTTCAGTTTAAACTTTCGCTTTAATAATTTTTGTCATGCAGTTTCCCATTTAGAATAATGCGGGGAGTTGGGAGCAAGGATTATGGGTCCACAGTGGCAGAAAAAACGAATGCACTGCCAAGTAACATAATATTAATTTTCTTGTGAGAAGCCAGTCTTCATTATCGTAGGTTAAGAAGTGTGCAGTCCGTCATCTATGTTTTCGATCATATAAATATACATAATAGACGTACTCATAAGTTCTGGTTCCCCCTACGGGCATGCAACAACACAGAGCATCTATATATATGCAGAATAGAGAAACTTTGTCGTCACCACCTTACTTTAATCTTAAAAGCTTAAAGGCTTATCTTTGTTGTCTGTCATTCGTTCTGGTCGTGTTGTGGACAAGAATGTGCGGAACCGGTGCCAGCAACATTACCACCACTGACTGATTTGCATTGACGCAAGTTGAGTTTATTAGACTCGTCGTCCTATCATATTAGCCACTTCTAAATTGTCGGCCTACCTGCTTCTCTGCACTTCTGTTTTGGTTGTGTTTTTGCCTGCTGGATAGGTAAGCGCACTTTTATGCGCCGTTTTATGCACTTTATGTAAAGTTCATTTACATCATCTCGCATGAATATGAATATGTACGACGTGGTTGTAAGAAGTAAAAGAAAATCTTGGAATTTTTTGGGAGTTATTGCAATACTCTATGTACAATGTGAATGATTAGATCATATTACTGAAGCAATTATCGGTGAGAGCTGCCTTACCACCTTTAAAATGTACCTTGATATTCGCCAGCATGTGAATGTATGAAAACTTAATATGCAATGGCAATATGTTAATGTTAATATTAATCAGCATAAATCCGAAATACTAAAACTCCTAAAAACTGTTTGTCTTAATTTCAATGGCATGGTCATAATATGTTTTACAAAAATATTTGTGGAGGACTTTCATTATCATGTATTGTCAGGTTAATCATTGCCGTCTTGATCATGCATCGATCATTGCATTTTAAAAGTTTATTATATTATATGGTTTAATCGGCGACCGTATACATAGAGGAACAAAATAGCGAAACTATGGTGTAGGAAGCATTAACTTGCTTGGATGAATGAAATATTTTAAAACGCTTTTGAAGCTCATAATATTAGTATATTCTGTCGTATTTGCTTAATATGGAAATGCATTAATTTCTCATCGGTTAACTAACGATCAAGTAGCCGATATAATGTCATAATGTATGCTATTTAATGAAAATTACTAGGAGTGCGATCCCTGAAATTAATCTGTACCAAATTAGAATTTCCAATTTATTTTCTTTTATCTGGTCCTGGTATTTTCATTTCCCATGGGAATTGCTACTTTCTTGGTACTTCTGTGATACTGCGAAACTTTTTATAGTGCTGCTAACAGTGTCAACCAAGGTTACAAGCCGTTGTCCCTACCGTAGCCACACCACAACACATAATAATAACCAAATAGCCCAACATTATATTAGTATTACAATTTCTACAAACAATTCTGAGTCATTTGCATGCGAAACCATGGATCCTCAATTCCTAAAGTATAGTATAAAGATACATTACCAAAAAACCGATTTACTCTTCTCTGAGTAAGGGAACACCGTTGTTTATTATTAGCTAATGTTTAACTACCGGTGCTGACACTGCAATGTGTAGTGAATGGATCAGTCATTTATCGTCAATAAAAATGCATTATTAAACGACTCGTACATGAACGTGTTAAATTGCTTCCGCATATTCGGCCCGGCATTAGTGCCACAAAAAAAATTTGGACCTTGGCTGAGTTATGATTTGCAATGCTAACTATACTTTCCATCAAACCGGCGTCAACATACACTTGCCTGCTACACGTGTTGTGTTTATCGTTCAATCTTATCTGCTACAAAAATGTCTATTATTAGCATGCCCCAAAATAAAGTGCCTCTTTACGTAAATTTCAGAAAGGGCACCCAATAAAATGGATGAAGCCAAAAAAGTTCTTACCGTATCAACTATAAGCTATTATTGCTATTAATACTTAATATTATTCCGTCCATCACGTCAACGTAACGTCAACAGCTCACATTTTTGCCCGAAATAGCTGAACTGGGATAAATGCAAAGTTTTTCTCTCTGTCAGTCATAAGAACGAAAAACTGTTCCATTTGGATTAAGTGTAAATAAAATTAATGACCAAACCAAGCATTGTGGTATTATTGTAATCTAAATATTGATAAATATTCTATATATTTTCGGAACAACTCCTATTTGCAAAAATCCATAGAATATTGAACAAATCGTCATATGTTGTGTGATGTAGCATTCTGACATTACATGCAAGTAATGCAGATTTTTGACAGTGCCGTAAAAATAGGCATATTCGAAAATTTGTCAAAAAATAAATTCTATCGGTCGCCAACACTACCTCGTTACGGAGATATGGGTAATTTCAAGTGAAAGGGTTTTTTCCACGTGAAGACCGTGAAGACGATAGTATTTCAAAGCAATACTAACAATAAGAGGTATACAAATGATAACTCTGTTTCTCTTTGAAATGTTCAGTCCAGGCGCATTTTCATTTTCTCAGTAAAACAGTCATGATATGCTAAAAGAATTTTGTAGATTAGACAAGTTTTCTCTCCTAAAGCTTTCATGAAAAATATATGGGGAAATTTTGTATGTGGAACTAGAACTGTAATTTAATTAACTAATTTGACGTGGCGTAAAATTCGAACTTAATTCCAGTTCGACTAGAAATTGGTGAGACTAAAATACTTTAATTAACAAGTCGTTTTGTTACCAGATCTACCAGAAATTTTACGAAACAACGATGACAGGTTGCATGAAACAATAATGCACTGCTTTACAAGCAAAGATTTGGTTGCGTAACCAAAACTGGACACTTTCATGAATTACAAGCTTGACAAGTTGACGAACTTGTCAGATAGTTGTTCGTTTAACATAATGGACAGC
The DNA here is from genome assembly GCA_027744055.1 of Callyntrura sp. NNG-2020. Lineage (NCBI taxonomy): Eukaryota > Metazoa > Arthropoda > Collembola > Entomobryomorpha > Paronellidae > Callyntrura > Callyntrura sp. NNG-2020. Next base: position 35,378 of record JAHZNE010005967.1, read on the forward strand.
TAGCGCAGCGATGCCTTTTTAAAATTTTAAAATTGTAACTTTTTTGAAATGGAACCCTAACATTAAATCAACAACAACAGTAAAGTAAAAGCGTTAAAAATCGTAATGATATGACATGACACATGGTAAAAGCAGTATTTTTTTCGGCTTTAGTGTCGTCAATTTTGAAGTTGGCATTAAATGGTAAAATACACAATAAAATTAAAATCAATGAAGGCTACCTTTCATCCTTATAATTACTTACTGTGGTGTCATAGTCAAAATTCCATGTGGTATGTGAAACACGGCATTCCTAGAGGGATGTGATGTGTTGAAATTTCCGCATAAACCCTAAATACTAAACATGTCATCATAGTTGCTCCGCGCGACAAGCTGCATATATTGCCTCTCCTCTAAAACACTGCGCGTGCAATGCAATGCAACCATTTGTGAACAGTTGGGTATACTACTTTACAAAAATATAGTTCTTATGTAAGACGAGTAATACAATTTCAAGATCTGCTAAAAATTTACACAGAGTCATTCAACTACCAATATTTTTTCTTCCATAAAATTAAGGAATTGTGAGAAATTCATGAACATGTGGTAAGAATAAAACATCTAGAACAATGATACTTACAATAAAAGCCAGCAAAGCTTATAATGTAGGACCAGCGTCCTGCAGTTTAAGAAATTTAGTAAGGACAACTCAAGAAAG
>JAHZNE010005968.1:0-19140 GCA_027744055.1 Callyntrura sp. NNG-2020
TACTATGTTTTACGTTAATTAACACTGTTGTAGCCTCTCTATAATTGTTAAATGTTTACACAATAAAGTTGATTTATTTATTTTTTTAGTAGTTTAAATCTTTTAAAAATTTGCTACAGATGATTTGATGGAACAATGTTGAAAGCACCTGACCCGATTGTTGCCAGTTCCAATGACGAGCCTGAACGGTCTATCACCACAAATGCTGTGGGGCACGGAAGAAACGCTGTTCGTAATACTGGCACAACTTCTTCAAGTTCCAAACCTTCACAGGGGTGGTATATGGTCATCCTTGTTTTTATTGCCAATTTCCTCGTCTTTGGATTTTTCAAGTCATTGGGAATGCTAGCCAAGATATTGAACAAAGAGTTTGGTTTTGGTTCCACCATGAATGTGTACATTCTAATGTGCATTACATACTCACTCAACTGTGCAGCAGGTCAACATATTAATGAGAAACAAATAAATACTTTATGTAAATCCCACATTATCCGCAATTCTGTGAATTTTGTCCATTTCAAAATTCAAATGTAGTAATAGTATTTGAGTTACAAACAAAATATTTTATTAATATTTGGTTTGGCAGTTTGGCACTGATACAAGTCACGGGACGGTGGCAATAATATCCCCGCAATTAAATGTAAATTCGCGGTGATAAATTTTAAGTGCCAACCTCTCTTGTCGTTCTTATCAGCACGCCATCGTCATATATCCACATTATGCAAGTGTTTGTTGTTCAACAATACCAAAAATCTATAATTTTGCTACGTTATTTCATTTGTTATACAGGGCCCTTATCTTGTTATCTAACTACAAGATATTCTGCAAGAACAATGGCACTTATTGGTACATCAATGGTGACGGTGGGTTTAATGCTCAGTTGGTTTGCCAAGTCACTTGCAGTTCTCTACTTCTCGTAAATACTTAACAATAATACGTGTATTGTCATCGGCACTCTTAGTCATCTCAATTAAACTGTGATCAATAATACAAATGCTCATATGTAACATTGTCATCCATCTTCAATATTATCATGCAAGTATCCTGCTTTCTAATGCAGGGTAGGAATAATGACCGGAGTCGGGTCGGGATTAACCTACCCCACTGGAATAATTTTAGTGAGTAGCTATTTCATTGATACAAAGAACACAGCAATCGCTAACGCGTTAGTGATTTCCGGTAGCCCTATCGGAGGAATGGTGATGCCATACGTTCTTTCATTTCTATCGGAATTCTACACATCCAGGTAAGGAATGAAGATACAAAACCTGTCCTAAAATTAACACTGTTTTATCAACTTGATGGCAATCGATATATTGTATTTATTCCAGGGGAGCATTTCTCATTATTGGAGGATTGATGATGCATGCTGTACTATGCGTACGATCTTTCCAACAGCCAGGGGAAACTGCGAGGGGAAGGAAGAAGGAAGATATACCGTCTCCGTCGCCGCCTCCGAATACCCCAAGGTGTGAGTGCCCAAATAATGTAAAGCTTGAGGAACCTATTGTTAATGACTGTCAGGAAGCTAAAATGAAAGCCGACGTAAATTCATAAAAGCGACTATAAATACGACTGAAAATATAACAGATAGTTGTCAGTTGTAAAACAAACAAATTTTGTTATGTTGGGTTTAGAATTGTACGGATCACAATGTGATAAAATTCAGCCTGCACTCTTGTTCTACTGGAATTTTACATGTTTCTGGTCAGCACCTTTTAATTTAAATCATTAAACCATACCACAATGTTTGTTGTCACTGCAATGTTGAAGCTACATACTAATGATATACATTTTAATATACATTAATTTAATACCTCACATTTGGCTAACATGTAGGTGAATTTAGTGGAGAACGTGGCACCACTGCATCAATGCAAACTGTCCAAGAATTCAATGCATGCCACATCAACATTGGATCTGCAGGATTGTGTCCAGTTAAATCAAATGTGGGAGAAACGGATGGAGTGACCATAGATAATGATTTCGGCTTGACAAATAGACGACGTCCTTCCATCAGCGTGTCACAAAGTCTTAAAGAGAGGGAGACACAAGTACGGCACTGCATGAACTATTTGTAAATCATTTTTCAATGTTTTGAATAAGTTGTACTAACGCTAAGAGTGTAAACCATTTTTTTTGTAATTTGTAGAATACAGCAAATCCATATTACGCAGCAGTAGCTGGATCTGGCTCCAAACCTTACTTACTAGCCTTAGATCACAGTTGTATTATATTATGTACTTCCAACAATTCCACAGTTCCACAAGAAACCACTGAGGCTGCTAAACATTTCGGGGTCGCCGATGATAAAAACTTTAACCTTCGAGAAAGGGACAAAAATAATATTCCAATTCCTCTGAGAACTCCAGATAAAACCACACGGTCGAAGTGCAAATGCATTTCTCCTCTATCCGAACCTCTCTATATCTTTCTCCTGATTTCCAATACTGCGACGGCCATTTCTACTGCCAACATATATCTTATGTTGGCCCAATTGGTGAAAGAAGAAGACGATACCGACTTCACGAAAACTAGTTTAGTTTATCTTTTGTTATCCTTTGCTGATTTGACGGGGAGGATAATGGGTGCTTTAATGTGTGACATATATTATGTACCACCGTCAGCCATTTACCCTTTGGGATTACTCAGCGCTGGAGCTAGTAGTTCTGTACTCTCTAGTCTAACTACCTATCATGAGTTGTGTTTTGGAACATTTTTATATGGACTATCAACGGGATTTCACACTGGAGTATACGGACTCTTATTAACAAATATTGTGGGACTACACAAAATACATGCAGGATATGGATATTCCTTACTTATTAACGGGTAAAACTTTATGATACCTGAAGAAACGGCAAACTTCAACTAATTTATTTTTACTCATTATATTTTAATTTGAATTTACATAGAAGCATTCAGTGTATAGCAATTTTGCTGTCTGGAAGCTTGATTTCCCAGTATAGTAGCTGTTTTTCATGGCTGGCTCCTGTTTTTGGATGCATACTAGCAGGAGGAGGACTGTTTTGGACTGTTGGAGTACTTGTGTTCAGAAAGAAAGCGGATGAAAAAAATATTAGCCCAATAACAGCAACAAATACAAGAGATAACGATGATTGTAGTGTTCAGGTGGAAGATGTGGCTAATAATAATAATGTTAACCTTGACGCGAATAGCTACACCAATAGATGATACAAGTTGTAGTTTAAAAGAGATTTGAATGTTCATTAGAGGGTAAAATGTATAATAAAATAAAATTTCTTATATAATATTATTATCATATTTAGATATAAAATTAAGTACATTCAAATGAAATCAGATTGTTTACATGCGTTATGTCATATTTAAGTTAGTATAGTTATCAGAAAGTTATTTTATTGTCCAAGTGTAATTGCAACCGACATATAGTTTGAAGGGAAATCATTCAAAGTAAATACCGTACACGCAGCAGTTACAAAATATGTAAGTATTTTTGTATGTGTGGGCTACATAAGAATCTCGCAGATGATCCCATAAGCACTTCATTCCAATATGGACTCCTTGTCGATATAATGGACCCACTGAAACAAGCACAATGATTTTGCATCGATCAAATCGGAAGCTGAGAACCCGAGAACGGACCTTTTCCGCTACTTTCATGGCCAGCTCGTTGGAGGTGTCTGCCTTGTATTTTACTTTCGACAGCATCTCTTCCAGGGTTATTTCCACGACTTTTTGAACGTTGTCATTGTTGAAGGGCTTGTAAGGCCAGAGACGGTACGTGTTGTGGTAAATCAACTTAGGGCGACGCAGAGGCTTCAACGCTGGGGCTTCTGCTTGCTCAGTTTGGGTAAATAAACTTTGAAGGGTTCCGGCTAAGTCCCCGGGAAGAGGTTCTGGCTTAGCTTCCTTTTTTAGGATTTCGTCAGAATTTTCACCCTTTCTAGAACTCCGTTTTGGCGCAGCATCCGAAGGAGGAGGTGGTACTTCTTTGGAGCCACTTTTACTTTCAATTGATTGCTTCTTGACTTGTGCTGCGTCGTCTGCCATTTTCAATGAAAATCAAAGTATGGACTTGGATTGTCGATTTTCTAATTTTTAAATGTCTGAGATATCCCGGTGTGAATATATTTATATCGCTTTGTGTTTGAGATGTAAGCATTTCCTTTTCCTTCCAGAGTAAATAATAAGCTTATTTTTTTAATCGTATTATCGTTAGCGTTCTGATTTGAATTTGGTTCTGATTGTTCTGATATAGTTAATTTAAAGTTAATAATACCACGACTACGACTACTTACCCTCATCAACACCAACATTTTGAAATGCAAAAAACAGTGCAAAAGCAGTGCTCATGAGAAGAAGTTCTTATTCCTATCATGTTCCTATGATAAGTAGAATCGGAGAGAAGCCATCATCTTTCAATAAAAATGGAAACCATAAAATCCACGATTTAAAATACAAGAGCAGTGATGAGTAATATGTATTTTATGGCAGGACAGGGTGGTGGTAATAAAAAAAATTCTATTTTGATTTTCTATTTATTTTTCATTTGTATTGAATTAGTCCTACTTCCCACAATATATCGTTTAAAATGAGAAAAATTGCGAGTCGACATTTCTGTTGCCATTAATTCTTTTTACTATTAAAGTATATATATCACAATTAGTACTAACTGTCTGTAATCCCTAGGAAGAAATTACTGATCCAATACAGACATCCTTTACTTTTACATTTTGGTAATATTTAGTTTGAAATGGATAAAAAATAAAGACGGGAGCGATAGCCTGAGTGAAGGCGGATAGTATCACTGAATAATCATACAAATGTTAGTTTTCATGAATTTTGATGTCCCCCGCGTCAATCAGTTGCACGAAGGAAAATGTATATCACATCACATTGCTGGTGCTAGTGTTGCTGTTAATTAACAGTTTACTCGATGCTCAGTTGCTCTCGTGGAAAAGATTGGAGGCGTAACACTTGTTAACTTGCCATCTTGCCAGATATCATTGTCTCTTTTGTCATTCTATTCTCACTCTTATTATCTGAAGCATTGCCTACAAGCAGTTTGTCCTGAAAATTCGAAACGATTGTTTGTGATCCCATAGCATAGAAGAATCAATAAATATATAGACGCTGCCCAATATTTTCAAGTGTTGCTAGCATATGGTAGGAATAATTAGTTAGGCACTTGGCTTTAGCGGTGACTCTAGTTACATCATGACACTTGCTTCGTACCTATTATTGACTACAAAGTGTCAAATGACTAGAGGTGTGCATGCATACTTCTATTCACATATACCTACAGTGTACATTAAAAAAGTAACGGGGTAAACCGGCTTTCGTGACCTTGAATGCACATGAAAATGTTGTTTGAAAATTAATTTATTATGGACGAACACTGTTGATACGAAGGAAATTTAGAATATACCGTAGTATGCACAAAAAACACTAAACGTTTACGCGTTTGTTTCGCTTTTATGTGAGAAATAGCATTGCAAAATCCTGTGCAAAAGCAAAAACATCAAAGTACGCCAGCGTGTGTTTGTATATATATAGTGGCAGTCCCATTCCATAACCTATCATTTTCCTAGCTGATGGATTGTGGATGCTGCAGCTAATTAACGATAAAAGACGCCAATGTGCTGACATGAAAAGTAAAAGTAGCTCTGAAAGTATGTTAGAACATTTATGCTACTTTAACTATCCCATTAGAAGGTATTATACAACATACCTATTATGATGTACGAAATGATGCATTAAAGCAAAATGTGCAGTTTTTCATTACATGAGAATTACCTATACACACACACTTTATATCAAATTCTCTGTATACTTCATGCCAATTCAAAGATTCCTATTCCATGGTTTTTAAAATTAGAGATAGAGTTCAGAGATCACAGAGATGCGACTACCCTCAAGAGTTGATTCATCACAAAAATTGAAAATTGATATTTGCAATAGTTGGCGTAAAGCCATTGTGCGTAGGTAATTTATTTAAGGTGGACATCGTTAAAAGCTGAGTGCGTGCGTATATGGATTCGTGTTCATCCAAGTTATTATTGCAATTATGGAACTTAATAGCCAATCAAAAATAAAAATACAGAAATGATGACCCACGCATCATTACGTCAGCCATTGAAGATGATCAAGAAATGTTACAGAGAAGCATACCTCACACGCTTACTCTCTTTATTTCAAAAGTATCCTGTATGTCATCATAAGAAAACCGGTTTTACATTTTTATTTTACAGCAAATTAAGTAGTTCATGTTTTTACTGAGACCGGGACACCAGGAATTATATAGGTCAACGGAAACTTCAGAAAAAAATTTCTTCTTTGTGTGATAACTGACAAGACTAGTAGTTTGGGAGGAAGATGTATTATTTCACTTTGAAAAAGGTTATATGTAAGATTACGGACTAGACAGTATTAAAGAGAATTTTAGTTTGATGCAGCTTAGTTGTAGCCTCCGGAAGACCGAGTACCCTGAGAGCTAAGGTCAAATTCAGCGACTTGTTGGGCTCGTTCTGGACGTCCGATGGAGAGACCTCCAGAACCTCCGCCGACTCCTCGTGAGGGAGCTCCGTATGATTGACTTGGGGCTGAATATCCTCCAGAAGAACCACCGCCACCGCCGGAAGAAGATTCGCTTTGAGCAATAATTTGGGAAACACGAGACAGCAACGCGCTATCCACAAGTCCAGCCGCAGAACCTCCACCACCTCCGGCACCTTCGTTTTCTGAAAGGATTTGAGCAACCCTGGCTAACAAGGCTTCATCAACGTCACCACTGCTTCCAGCGGATGCTAACGCCAGAACGGCGGAAAACACAACCAACTAAAAAAACAAAGAAAAAATTCGCAGAATAAAAGTAAATTTCTGATTTTTTTCTCTCCAGTTAAAGAGGACTGTTGCTAAATCCCACACTTACAAACTTGAACATTTTGTCGCAAAAACGGTTTTTTTGTATGTTGACAAACTAGCTAGGTATGCACATAAAACAAGTCAAAAGGGCAACTGAAACGCTCACGCACATTTTCTTGCTTTTATATGCTACGAAAGAAATCTAAAATGACAAACCAAAAAATTTATGCAAATATGGAAAATATAAAAAAAATCAACAAAATTTATTGCAATCGACCATATATGACCTATCATCATCCACTTATCGAGAGGGCTTCGTTGCTGACACAGTGTTATAATCCTTTGTTGGCTTATCTTGTCTTACCCTTCATTACCATTTAGATTCACGTCAACTTTGACTTTTGTAGCTGCTGCGGACGAAAAGTGTGTATGTGCCTTTCCTTTTCTTTATCTGTAATTTTGCTCTTTAAATCTAATGCAACAAACTATGCGTTTACGCGTTTACGATCATTACAGTAAGTGCAAAGATCTCATATTGCAGAGGGGTGCACAATTACAATGACCCGATAAGATTCTTTTATTCGCTATTATGGTCATCTTTATAGATAAATATTTGCAAAATAGGATAGTTGATTCTGTTTGTTTCTTGCACATTTTGGGGTAAAAAGCAGGTGAAGAAGCGCTGCTGACGAATTATTCCACTTTCATCTCGCATGTATAATTTTTGGTACATTATTATACAGATACCAAGAAAAAATCAATTTGGATATAGGAAAAAATCCTCAAAATAAACGATGCACACATGCAGCCACTCAATGTTGCTACTGTGAAAATGAATACGATGAAAACTGAAAATTGACACATCTTTTGTACTGTTTAATTAAGGTCATCCTGTCAAGGCCACAATTACGTTTCTACCACAATTTTCCAAGAGTATACAAAGCGTCTTCATAAATTAATTAGCCTTTTAGGTTAGTTTTCAACTTTGAAATTGTCTGTGCATGAAATTTTTGGTCATCTTTTTTGTACGTTTCTTTTTCTTTAAATATTTTTTTAAAAGGAATTAAAAGTTTTTGCCCGAGAGCGAGCTGAAACATGCCTAGGTATAAGAAGTATTTTGTTTACTGGCACACACATCCCATAAAATGAAGGTGGCAGTTCTTGAAAAGCATTCAAACGTTTTTTGTACGGTTAACATTGATAATGATCCTTAAGTACTTTGTTGAACTGATTACTAAATGAATTAATTAAAAAATAAAAGTGATGATAACTGTCGCTTTTGCGAATCAAAGACACACATGGTCTACATAGATTTTATAATATATCTTACAATGATAACCATTAATTTCAAATAGCACAGCATCGCACCACAATACTACAAGCACTGTAATAAACAAAACACCACACAAACCCTAATTTCTTATTCTACACACGACGGGGGTCCACTTGACATTTTGATGTGTCAGCTTGCCTCGTTTTTAAAGTGCAGTAGTAAATAGCTGACCAGTCGTGATTTGATAAAGTCAATAAAAACTTCAACATTTGTGACAAAAAAGTTGATGATAATGAAAATGAATGAAAATTTGTACAGGTAGACACAGGAATTGTGAAAAATGTTCTCTGATTCTGGTAATAAAATAGCAATTTTCTATTCAAGGTGTACATGCAGTTGTGTTTGTCAAATATTACCCAAAATCAATTAAAGATGTATATCTCGTCTTTAAGTGCCCATGTTACTTTTTAATACAAACCAGTTAACATAACGAAGCAGTTGCATATGTTGTGGTCCCCTTACAATCTGTTTTAGTTACTTTTTTTATCTATTTAAGGATGCTAAGGATGCGGAAACGACATTGATTTTTTTGTTCACGTTCCCCTAAGGAATAATTACGTGAATTTTCAATTTAAAACACCCCATTATTGTTTTGCTCAATATTTTCACATGCAATGCACGTCCGTACTACTTTGAAAGTCAAGGTCACTTTTGATGTACACACGAAGTGTATTTTTTAACACAACAAAATGTTACGCTATCCCTACCATCAATCAATTTGTCATATAACATGAATTTAACACCTGACTGTTTTGAATCTTATGCGTAATTAGTTTGCGTGCCACGTCGTATAAAGTAACAGTAATATAGGTGGTAAGACTTTGTGTATAGATAAAAATGCTATTTTGGGAGCGTCGGTGGTTGTATTTTATGTTGGGGACTGTTACATCTGCCAAAATGCATGTTTTTGTTTGTCGACGAAACCGTTTTATGCACCTTTTTATGTTTTTTACGATGATAATAAACTGTTTCTTATATTTAAAAAAATAAACCTGCCAATTCAATATTTTTAAATGAAAAATGTACAAATCATACATCGTCGCCGCTAGTCATTATAGTTGCAGTTTACCCCATAAAGTTTGACAGTAACTGTACTTGATCCTTGTAGAGATTTCTTCCAAAAAAACTCAAAATTAACAACGAAACCAAGAAAAAATGAGAACGTAATACGTGAAGTTAAAGCTTATTAGTTTATGGGTTCACTACTTTGGACATTTTTGCTGGACTGTTATGTGATGTGCATCATGCTTCTTGAAAGAATTTACAAGGTGAATTTAATTAACGATTATATGAGAAATATTTTTTGATGGCTATTTATTTGCACTTTTTCAAATGTAAACAAATGATTCTTAGAGTACCTTAAATAAAAATTCGTTTTAGTGTTACACGGGTATATATTAATTATTGCCTAATAAATACAATCCTATTCATTCTTACCAATGTCAGTGTAATTTGACTAATGTTGCAACTTGCAACTTCCATTGCTTTCAATTTACTCCGTTCGGCGTGCTGCATTTGACTGTAACGTACAATTGACTAACTAGAAGACCGGTGTGTTATCATTTTACCAAATCTAATGCGCTATGAAGACAAACTGTTGGGACATATAAAAATAATCGTATTCAGAGTTTAACCTAAAAAAGTTGCACACACATTGGGCCTGGGGTATAACGACTTTAAACCAATACTTTCGCTTAAAAAAATTGTCTGACTCCTGGTGTAAATTATTTAGTGACATTTATTGGTATCCTCCGGAGGAGAATCCACCACGGAAACCTCCACCACCACCCCCGCTGTAACCTCCCGAGCTAAGGTCAAACTCAGCAACACGGTGAGCACGCTCTGGGCGTCCAAGAGAGATTCCACCACCACCACCGCCGAATCTGCCTCCTGGGGCGCCATAACTGTTGGATGGGGGTCCATAGCTGTTAGATGGAGCGCCGTAAGAACTAGAGGGACCACCGAAAGACCTGGAACCTCCGCTGGATTCAAGGATTTGAGCTACACGGGCCAAAAGGCCGCTGTCCAATTGAGCACCCTCATTACCATCGTCATAACCCCCTCCAGAGCTGAAGCCACCACCGAAACCACCTCCGTTGCTAAAGGAGCTGAATCCTCCACCCGGAGCGCCGTACGCAGATGGAGGCTCGGCAGCCACCACCGCAACGACAGCAAAGAGAACAATAACCTGTATGGAAACGGAATACACACAACTTTGGTATTATTGGCTTAGGAAATGCGTTTAGCTTGCAAACTACAAAAGCAAGCCGGTTAATTACAATGAACAGGGCACAGTTTCAAATCACGATTAATTTTTCAAACGACAGCATTTAAACCAAAAACTCAAAAACAAATACTGCTTGGATGACAACCAACAAGCAAAGTTCCACTTACAATTTTATTCATTTTCGCAGTTTGCACTTGTCACAACAAAAGATAAAACTTATTCCTTCGGTTTATTTCTCAATAACCACCAGATATGATTTGGGTACTTCTGAGTGTCCTATATAATTGACTGTTGGTCTGCCACACTGAAACTGATTTACTCGGACTATTCCACTAAGCCTTTTATATTGTTTTCCCTCCTGCGAACCACCTACTGTTTGTCTTTTCAGGTAACAAACGATAAGGTCTTGTCTTCCATGTCAGGCACTTCATCATTATAGACTTTTCATGTATTGTTTCATCAATACCCTTTAAGTTGCAGACAAGACAGATACATATACATAGCTTATTTGTGCGCGAAAAAAATATAGCAAAATTAATGCCATTATAATTATGACCAGTCACCTTTAACTTGTTATTACCCTTGCATCTTTGTCTCCCTCTCTCTCTCTCCTCGTTCTTCATGTCTGTACATCAGTATTATTGAGTAGCAATGTGGTCATTTTTTATGTTGCTGTTCCTATTATTATTATATTATTGCTATTATTACTATTATTATTAAAATACACACATTCTAACGCGCAATATGTGTACCAGTACTATAACATAGGTACATACATTATATATGTCATATACCACACGCACATCTGCAAATGTGCAAAAGTTCAGGTGTACAAACATGCTCATTTCGCTTTTTCAAAGCTCATCATCACAACCCTTAAGTATGATCGGCATGACCATCATCATCGACATCATGAACAGTGGTGCTTGTTTATTATAGAATATTATGTGTCTAAAATAGTTTAGGTAGGCCAAACCCATTATATCGTCACATCGTCACATAGCATATAGCACATATATAAGAAAATGTTAAAAGTGTGCTTCGAATTGTATACATAATATTATACCCTTTATGTCAAAGGGATATGGATTGCTCCCTCTTGTCGTGTTTTGATGCCTTATTCCTATTACCTTCTCTATGTGCCCGCTCGAAAAAAAACTCACTCTACTTACTTATCCTTTTATCACTATCACAGTCATGTACACTCTCCGCTGCATCGTCTGATTATCGGTGTGTAGGTAATAGTGGTAAGCAGTCATTTGATTTGACTACTTTAGCTCACTGACGTATTTATTCCACTTTTACAAGATTATATAATAATAATAATAATAATAATAATAATAATAATAATAGTTGCTGACGATGATAAAGATGATGCATTTGTTGATAGAAATGATAATGACGGTGTGATTGGATGAACTTCACTCATTTCTTGCTTTTCTGAGTGCGAGCATTATGTGTGTACCTTTTTTTGCGGTGATCGCATGTTTTGATTCGAGGCACGTTGGTCGTGTATGCGGTAAAACAATGGTACATGTTTTGTGCCCTTTTGTTGCACTTTTGTTTTACCGAATGCATTTATATTCACTTTTATCTTTTCAAAATACATGTGTGATCATGAGAGTGTATGTGTAATATGTGCATATGTATGTATGATTGTGTGTCCGACAAAAAAGTTGCATACATGCATATATACAGCAGAATCCCATATGAAAATTTAGGTGGAAATCGCCCTAAATGATGTCCTATTACTGCTGCGCTACCAGAACAAATGAGCGGTCATCGTGCATATACCTACGCCAAAATGCGTAGAATATATATATTATATAAAATATAGATCCACTTCATATATGCATTTTAATAATAGTCGAGCATTTTCAGGAACTTTGCATTATTTACTGCACTCGGTCTTTATGGAATGATTTGGGTATGTGCAAAAATCATTAGAGTGGTTGCACAAAACATTTAAAACACCAGATGGTACATCATGCACAGTTCACGTAACAAACATGCCCATTTGTTTATTTTGTCGTGGCGTTGATTTTGCTAATGATTATTTATGATTAGTCATGTTATATATATTTAACGTTTTAAAAAAAGAAGCTTGAAGATGTGTAGGTATCCCAAAGTACATTCCTGCTTGCTTGGCATAAATGTTGTGTAAATGGTTTGAACCAATAAAAGCGTACAGCTAGAGGTTATTGCGTCGATGGACGACGGAGGAATGAGACTTGTTCTTGATGATTCGCAGCCCTAAATTCCACAAAAGGGAAGGATGAAAATGATGAAATTTTGTAACTTATTAAAAGTTGGAAAAGCGATACTAAGTCAATAAACAAGGTTACTGGCAAAGAGAACTGAGCCAGAGCTAGTGTTAGGTGGTTTGTAGTGGATTTTTTTCTTTGCGAAAAGAAATAAAGAATATAAAAAGGGTAAAATGACGTAAGGTGCTTAACAGTATACACAACGTCAGATAGATTGACTGTTGATTTCAATCCGTTCCACCTTATGTCTTAACTATCATGTTATATTAAAATAAATTCCTGATTACGTTACGGTTCCAACAACGCGCAATGAAATGATGTGCGTTAATCAATTGTATTAATACAGCGAATGAATGGCCAACCAGAGAGAGCTATTAGTCAAAGCGTAATTATACTAACGTCTTTGACATGCTTGTCTTTAAAAACATCATTGTTATCATCATCAACAATGTAAAAATTCATGTATGCTCGTCTTCTTCATTATCTCTCGATTCATTACCCCCTTGTCAATCTTTTGGTGGACTCTGACTTCGTGTGTGTGTGTGTGTGTGTGTGCAGAGCAGAAAGTCAAAGTGGTCGTAATAAAAATACTCCTAGTTAACTGCCTGACATAATATAGGTGCACATATAATAGAGTGTACAATACCGTATATATTGGTCAGCAGAAGAGATGCTGCAGTGCCAGTGCCATCAGTCATACATAATAAGATTCATAACCCTCCGGCTTGTGGCAATCGATTGCATTTCAATCGTTTCAAGATCAACTCATTATCATATTTTGAATAAAAGGGGTCAAATCTAATAAGCAGCGTCAGTGGTAATGATGAGGTAACAGGAGAAGAAGAAGACACATTGTAAGTGGAAGTTTTTGGAATTTTTTGCGCAACAATGCAATGCCACAGTAATATCCTTGTTTATTTTCGTTGGCATAAAGTTGGCCTGTTTTTTGTATATTTTTTAATTTGACCCTTCATTGTATACAAATACACACGCAGGGGCGCAAAGTTGACACGAAAAGTGTAGGTTGCTTGCAGTTGTTGACAATGGTGTTGGACGTGACATTGTTTAACGTGATGACATTTTTATACTGAAATTAGTACATATATGCATAAAGGAATTCTCTGAATCTGAAATGAATAGTTATTAGATATTAGATTTCGTCGTAAAGCATTTCTGTTTAAATTGAAAATTAAGCAAAAAATGCTTTAATTATAAAGAAAATGGGAAAGGATTGCGGTTTACAGCAACCCTAGCTGGTGGGTGAGTAGCTGGCATAACATACGGAATCATTTGTATCTCAGTTTTCCCCAATATGATTGATTTAGAACAATCCGACGATCATAAAGCATCATAGGAGACATATGAATTGGCATGGCTTTAGGTTTTATGGTAAGTCATGTTTTCAAATGTTCTGCGTCATGTCCAAAGAACACTGACATAGACTTGTACAACCATGTAAAATGTTCAATGTTTTGACAGGCTTGAGTTACATCCAGTACCAAACCTCACGTGTTCACAAGTTGCAAAAGGAAAACTTTCCTTGTTACAGTTGGGGTAAAATCTATTAAAAAGCGATCTATTTTAATATTACATTAATTGTAAAGGCAGAATTTTACTTTGAAATAACGGCAACGACTAAACGATTCTTTATTTGTTGCCTCACGAGAAAATTCGAAGAACCTAACGCACTCAACTTAAATAGGGGAACAATTTGGCAAGTAGCATATATATAACTTTAGGTATATATGATAGACATTTGAAGGTTTTCAATGTCTATCATACATTTTCAATGTTTTCGTAAACTTGGATCTCCAACGTTGGCAACATTTTATGTGTAATGGTATATCATAGGCTGACCCAAGTCTTAGTTGGTCAATTCGAAGTTATTCGATCATGTATATTTCAAAAAGGAAACAAAATCAACAAAATTATGATTAATCATGATTACTGGAATACCATTTACTACTGCCAAATACACAGAAGGGGGTTTGATTTATTTTGAGAACCATGTGGAAAACATGTACTTAAGTACCTGAGCATGGCACAACCTCCGCCACCAAAACTATCCCCTTATTTAAGACGAATGCTTTATATATCTGCACATGTCTATGGCCTAGCATACATATATTGCCGTAAACGTCACCGTCACAGTCGGCAGTCATAGTCCATTGCGTTTTCGTATAGGTACTCCGGGGACGGTTGTACAGACTTGCAAAATTTCAACAAGTATTGTACGCCCGCTAGCCAGTCACTAGAAGGACTGAATTTTTTATGCAGCCACCACCACACTTTAGCCTTAGAAAGCAATAAAAAATATTTTCGTTGGCATCATTGCCTGTTGGTGCCGTGCTTGGATCTTCTGAGCGGTCAAAAACAATTAACATCAACGTAGTTGATATTCATTACTCAAAAATTATATGCTTTTCAGCTTAATTACGATATGCACAGAAAAGGGAAAATGATCATTGAATAGAAAATTTATTATTTAGGCACATTATTATTATTGTAGTCTCGTTGCTTACTGTACTTAAATACTTGTCTAAAATTACATGCGTACTTTATTCACTAGAAAAACAACATTTTTTATGTTTATTTAAAATCCTGTAATCCCACACGTCATTAACTCGCTTTCAACCATCGTAAGGGCGTGTGTGTATGGTGAGATTCTCTACTGCGGTGGCCCTCCTCTGGCAAACTGACGACGTCTTCTCTCTATAGCACGCGGCGACAACACGTTTCTATACGTTTCTTCCAACAATCTTATCTCGTGAACCGACCCAGAGATCTTTTCCCTGATGAGTTATTTGAAATGTGTCTGACATTCAAGCTCCTTATTGATTTTCGCTACTTCTTTTGGTTACTGTTGCTAATTTGCTCATTAATGGACCATAAATGACTTGACGTATGTGTGCCTATGTCTGCGTTTTACAAAGTCGATAATGAATAATAAGATGGAAATTTCAACGAAAGCACGTCTTTCTTATGAGAAATACATGCATCTACAATTTACTTGACACAAAAGCTTATGTGTTTTACTATTAAATACCTAATTTAACGGTTTTTATTATTGTGTTGATATTTATAGCTTATTCCCGTACTAGTGATCAGGCTCTTTAATTGTAATTTATGGTTTAATAATGTCCTCACAAAGAATTACGACAAACATTATTTTACGCTGAATAATTTTACACCTACTGTAACGAAGGGCCGCACAGAAAGCATTTTAATTAGGTTGCACATTCTGACACCTATTAACAACATAATTGCATGATTTTGAAAACATTCTTACAAATTAGAATTTACCTGTTCTATATGGCATACTTCCATATTTCAGGATAGTCACACAGTCACACAAGGAGTAACCCCATGCAGAGCCTTTGTTCCTTTTCTACATTTTTAATGGAATCCTAACAGATAAACATCTCTTTTTTGTCCTTTCTTGTGTGAACCTGTCTTGCTGACGCGGCAAAAATCATAAATCACGATTTTAAGTTGTATAAACATATTTCCATCTACCTGCACTTACCGAGTCCCAATTCTGCATTATACAAGTGTTCCCATTGATTTATCTGACCAGAGAAGTGTGTATTGTGGTGTTAGCATTCCAAAGTTCATTATAATTTCTTAAGCGCAACCATAACCATCATATACAATATACAATTTACAATGTAGACATGTAAATTGAAATAGCACGCTACCTGCGTGATATCAATGGCTAATGAGCAGATTTTTTTTTGCTTGAGCGTACGACAATTTAAATTAAACGTGTACGCGTTCATATTCGAGTACGTACACCAATAATTTTAGCCTGAACTGAGCAAATATAGCAAATCATCATTTCAATAGTCCCTCAGGCTGTGGGTGAAGAATGCATTATGCATTCTATAAAATAATTGCATTTTCCATAGGTCATTGGCAATGGCAAGGCAGAGATGTGCAATAAATTATGTTTGCGTGTGCGTGTGTCGTTACGAACAAAAAGTTTTTGCCGACAAGATTTAGGTTATGAACTTATGTATTTATTTGTCGCAACAATATTTTCCCAGAGAGGTTAAACTAGAGCAGATATTAATTTTACTTTCATTTTCAAATCAAACTCCCATTGAGCGCCAGTTCATAACACACTCTCTGTTGAGGTGATGAATGTCTCTTTTTAACGAAACTTCAGTTTTTTGAGTACGATGTGCATGCCATTTCGATACATATATTTTCCATTAGTGTGAAATCAGTGATGCATTGTTCTCGAACCGCTTACATAAAGGAAGCAACTAAACAGCAGGCGATCTTTAAGTGTCCTTGCAAACTTGATTTGACTTACGAAAAAGCAAGTAGATCTCTAAGGATCATCATCAATGACATCAATTAAATTGTACTTGTGTAAGAAATCATGAAAATCAACATTAAAATAATTTAACGGCATTATTATGATTACATGCAGTACAGTTTGGAAAAAATATCATAGAGCTTTATATATTATCCTACGTTTGTACATATTATAACCTGTTTCTAAAAATACACGGTGCTCAATATTTTTATGCTTCACTTGATGATGCGACAAGGCTTCTCAAGAACAAAGCAAAAGATAATGCGAAATAATTCCTTTAATATTCGTAAGTACTAATATTTGATGAAATACCTGCTGATGCTCCTCTAAAATTCCTGCAATCTAGTTTTATTATATGTTCACCTTACATAATTTGAGCGGGTAAGCTGTCAGCTATATTGCATACATAAAATATCTTAATAGTCAATCAAAACAGGTCGGCTATTATATCGTGCTAAAATTTTCGCAAGTCATGAAACAGCTACTTAGCTGTGCCTATGTGTAGTTGTAAAAAGATATTTTGCGATGTAATGTAAAACGGACTGAGCAAGGGAATTTACACCACCAGTGGACATTTTGTCTCATCAACAAATCCGATGGTGAACGTTGTCGTGATCCAGAAATCAAGTCTTTCAATGCCGTTGGAAAGGTAAGTATATTTGTTATTTTTATTTTGCATGTAAACACAAAACAGCAAAAAAAATTAATCTTTTCTAAAATAATTGGCCTTATCTTATTTATTGCCTGAAGCACTAACACAATTTGTTCAATTGAGCGCGCTAATTAATTAGGTAAGGTACAGAGACCGACGATTTTCTGATAAATTGTAAGAAAACAAAGATTGTCAAGTTTTCGATCCCGTTATAGATGGAATCTTCAATTCTCATTTCTTATTTGATGTGAAGATGAACTAAAGAGCAACAGGTGACAGGTTCTTGATACTTGACGAGGTGAATGCTTATACTAATAAAAACATTGTGCATTATGATTATTGTACCTAAAATCCTCCCTAGTTGCGGCGTCCGCATTTCAAAAATAAAAATAATTCTCTCTTGTGTGTATGTATATTTTACAAAGCTTTACCATTGAAAGGGTTTGTTTTTGTTGCTTCACAAACAAAAAATATCGAGGCATGTCGTTACTAATGAATAAAAATGGATATGAAAATTTCAGTGGTCATTACTGTTTTCTGCGTCAATTCGACCTTGTCCTGTCGCTGCTACTTTGCTGTATCTTCGGTCAGATTGTGCATATACGAGATATAAGTAGCTTCAATTTTCTTATCCAATAAATAAAAATACATTGTACCACCACACCGAATCAATTGATTATTAGCCAACTGAGTTGACCAACCCTAACAAAGGTCGCCATCCATCATTGGCATCATACACTCACGGTGTAATAGACCAGCTGCAATAACGGTAAGGATAATTGCTGAAAACGCACCATGTGTTCTTGTTCAATTCGATAGGGCTCTATAATGACTAGTGGAAGTATCGCTTTTACTCCATCTACTTATCCCATTGGGAAGAAGGTATTTTGACCTCGGATAACAATATGAACTTGCATGTCTTGACAAATAAACGATTTTGAGTGAACGACGGGAATCACAGTAATTAGTCTATGTGAAATGAAGAGTTTCCGACAAACAGACAAACACTGCTGAATCATTACTCTATCTGTTACATATTGTCTATGTAACACAAAGTAACAATAAACAATACATTCAAGGTTCTTGGAAAGCGTTACATTAACTTTTTTAAAGCGAGACAATGCATCATGAATCTTTTTTATGGAGTGAAACCATTTGACTAGAACTTTACCCTTGTCGATATAGAACGAGGAATTACGTATACATATCCTATCCGAAGAAAAATACTTTTACTACTGTGAAGTTGTCAGTTGCATGCATTGTTGCAGTTTGACAATTGTGTCGGTTGCTGACATATCTTGTATTTGGGGTCCCATTTTTTGGCGCACTATAAACACTTAATTATGCAGAGACACAATTTATTTATGCAGAAATCGGTAAAATCTTCTGCATAAGTTAGGCACCAAACTTATGCAGAAAAGTAAATACAAAATCCCATGTTAAATTTATTAAATACTAAACACGGATAATGTACATTGTTTCTGCATTATATCG
>JAHZNE010005969.1:0-35781 GCA_027744055.1 Callyntrura sp. NNG-2020
CTTTCTTGAGTTGTCCTTACTAAATTTCTTAAACTGCGGAGCGCTGGTCCTACATTATAAGCTTTGCTGGCTTTTATTTAATGGTATTGTATGGTGTACACGGGGCATTCTATGTTTGTTCGTAAGCAGGTAACAAGAGGGAGCAGAATGTGCTATGAAAATCCGTAAAAGGAAACTTAGTTTTTTAATTGCCAAGTCTGGGCTTTGTCACGCTGGCATTTACATATGTCCTTAGTTGTAAGCCTAATTTCGAGGAACCACTCAACTCAAGTCAGGATACACTTGTTCAAAAGTAATATTCGAGTCTTGTTTCTACTACACTTACCCAACAAAGCCGGTAAGCTTCTTCCAAGTGCTCTTTTAGAGTGATAGTAGGGTAAATTGGTTCCGTCCCCACCACAGGCTTTAGCAATCCCCGAGCTGTTCTCAAAGTGTCCCGAAGGATGTTCAGAACCAAATGAAAACTGAAAGGGAAAGTCAGACGGCGTCCCCGTTGAATAAATGGGTGAATTAGGAGTCCCGGTAAAAAACTCGCCACAACTTAGTCGGTTATTTCCAGCTGCGTTTGTTCCATAATGAAGACCTATACTGGCGGAGCTACCAGCAGTACTGTTATAACTTGAATATCCTATACCACTACTGCGTTCACTAGCACTTTCACTATTATTACCACACCCTGATCCAGATGAGTAATGCTTTGCACCCCCGGAAAAGTTTCCTGATGCAGGAGCAGCATTAATGTTGAAATTAGTCGCGGTGCTACTCGTCCCACTACTGCTACCACTATTACGACCTCCACCACTACCACCGCTGCTATATGTAGTTTTCCGTCGAAAGACAACTTGACCTGAGTTGCTGTTGGCACCAGCTGAAAGTGATCTTGTTGGAAATTCCCCTGAAACAGTGGCACACGATGGAGTAGGAGAGGGAGGTGGGGCAAAACCGGAAGAGAACACTGGTCCAGGGGATGATAAACCGACGTCCCCGTTCAGATTGTTACAACCGTTGAAGAAGGCTTCGGTATCCTTGCCACTTCCGGGGCAACTGTCACAAGTTGATGGAGAGGGGGAATTTGGGCCCACGAACACAGAATTAAGGGTTGAAGAAACACTAAGACGAGATTTGGGAATATTCAAAAATCCCGTTAAGTTTTGTCTGCTGAGTAGGTTGGTGAACGAAAACCATTTCTTAGGTTTATTTGTTCTAGCTCCATGATGAATTCCATTATTACCACCAGCAAGATTACTGCTGCTGCCCTTTAGAGAGACTGGAGAAGGGGGGTTATCTACGGGGCTGGTCATAACACTCCTACTACTCCCATTAGCTGAGATTTTCACAGGAAAGGGTAAATTTATGTTTGTCTGGGAGCGAAATCTACCTAAAATTGTTTGTCGAGTTGCTTGCCTACTGCCACTATGCCCTTCTACTCTACCATTATTACTTGAACTACATGCTATGTACAGGCGTTCAACTCGGCTGCCACGGCTCTTATAATTATTAGGGTCTGTTGTTGTTCCTCCTCCTCGGTAGTAAGACTGATGCGTTGCGTTTGCGTTGGGATGTTGATATTGAAACGAAGCAGAGCGCCCGTTGATGTTGTTGGCTGACGATGAAGAATTCGAAGACGTTGAGCTTCTGGGTGAGAATTTGCTGGTTGCGGGATCGAGAAAGAATTTGCTACTCGAGTGAACATTGTTAGAGTAACTTGTTTCCCCGTTTCTCTCGGATGGCGATCCGATCCCACTATCTTCATTTTGCTGTTGTTCGTGCTTCCTGTAAAACTGAGGCTGACAGAGGGGTATGCTTTCCTTAGACGTTTTCTTTGAAGCTGTAGTGGGCTTTGCAGCAATAATGCGCCGTGTCTTCGCTTCTTGTTGATAGTTTTGGAAGCGCTGGTCACGCTGCAGTTGCTCCTCATGGTCCTCTTCGTCGAAGCATGAATTCTCGGCCATTCACCGACACTTTCTGCCTTTTCGTAACGCCAAATGAACAGGGTGGTGGTACTGGTAGGTAACTTCCTTGCATTAGGCCCTTGCCTTCAGTAATTACCCTGTAAAAATAGAGGTACATGAAAAAACTCAAGTAAATAGTGGGATAGACACAGTAACATTACATACACCACGAACTACATAGAACGAGCGGTTATTTTTGTTATGCAATAAAATGCGTGCGCAAAAATATTTATACATATATATAAATTCGTAACGAGAGATATGTACCATTATCCACCTCTACACCAGCCAGCTTCAACGAACCGATAACAATAACAGAAATATTTTCATTTTTACGGCAAAAGCTTGGTTAATGGGCCACTACACCGAAACCATTTCTTCAAAATTAACTACACGATGCATGTAACAAGCATTGCGTATTATTACTGCTGTGAAAAAAGAAGAAGGACACGAGATAAGGGTTTTCATAATACTAAATAGGCACAAATATCGTACATCTGCTCCTCTGCTTATTATTATCCCTCGCCTGTACGAACAAAGAATCGTAACTAGCTGTTACCCCCTTTTAAGATATCCTTCATTTACTCACCATTTCTTCTATCTGTCAGAAAAAAATGTATAAAACTCAAAATTGCCTTACACGTCAATTGCGTATTTTGAAAGCGTAGGAATAATGCACTACGAAAAGTAACTGTACTACTAATAGTATACCACTCCTCGAAGGTCAAAATTGTTTTACTTCAGACGTGCTGATGTGTAAAACAGCAATGGCACATTCACAGTCGTTGAGGCACTCAAACTTTAAAAAGTGAAGGCTCGGTAATTTTCACTTATTTCGTATTTCAATAAACAATACAGTATTAAATCATACTCTGTCAGAAACATTCCGTGAAACAATTGAATAACACCTGTCAAGGGACCAGGTAATAGCAAAATGCGAAAGTTCATTCAGACTCGAACATTTGTACGAAAACACCAAACATGACGCTGCTACTGAGGATGATCACTTCAATTGTATTTTTTTTCTTTGACACATGCACACCATATATTCACCACTAGTACTACTACTACAACTACTACTACTAATACAAAGCCAGAATAATAATGGAGTAACATAAATTGAGTTGTCAGACCTTTAGGGGTAATGTGTACATGTGCACAAAACTGAGTGACAGCTCTAAAGCATTAGCATTTAAAAATTTATATTGAATGAGGTAACTTCCAAATTTATTCAAAAAGCGTTTCCTTTCCTGCCCACATACATGCTACATGCTGTATTGTATGCAAGCTATAATAGGAATAATTTAACTACAACTTATCATTTCCTTAAATATGTAATACGTAGGTAATAGTATTTGTAAAATCGCTAGCCGTCTCTCTACCTGCAATTTATGTAAGACATGTAAACAGCGATTAACTAGTTATTTTAGCAATTATAATTCTGATCACAAGTCACAATCATGTTTATTGTCTATTGTGTTTGCTTCTTGTTTCCATTTTTAAAAGCTTCTAAAGTTAGTGCAAAGTAGTCGGAATTCTGTTTAGTAGTAATACAAGCTCAATGACTCAATTCAAAAGGGCTTGAAAATATACATTAGAGAAAGGAATACGCTGTGAATTAAAAAGTAAAAAATTCAGGAAATGCGTGACTCTTTTAAACGAATGAAGCGAGAGAAACGGCACTCTTTGGGCAATTTCAATCCTTTTACTGCCTTAAACTCGGGTACATGTGCCGACAAGCAGCCAAGGGAAATCGTAGGAAGAGACTTCTCGTCTCAAAGTGAGATCAGTTTCTATCAATACTACAATATTGTCGATTGTTCATTGTGCGCTATGGGTAAGCACTTTTGACAAACAAAATCATTGACTATTATGTATTGTGGTCTTTGAAACGGACAAGAAGAGAACGCAGATATGTGTTTACTTCTTGTTACAGACGACACATCCAATTTTTATTATTCAACTTTACCTAAACTCTCATAGAACGGTGAAGAGGTGAGAAGTCTCCTTAAGGCTTGACAAGCATGGCCGATAGGACGTTGACTTTGTTTTGTTTAGAAAAAGGAGGAAAGTATTGTCATCATCAGCTCTCAACAAGACTATTTTTCTGTTGATCCACAAAAGCCAATTATAAAGGATTCATATGTGTGTGCGTGTACTACACTTTAACAGGCTATTTCGTACAAGATGTGTAGCCCTCAAGAAGGTACTCAAGGCTAAAATGGCTGTCTTTTGTATTGAATAAAATATGATAATAACGTACTAGTACTATAGTTGTTGCACAGCAGTGGTGTTACACCAAAAAATAAGCCTTGCCACCACTCGCTTGCTCTCACACGAAAAGGCCCCAAAGGGCTACACAAAGCATCCACCATGATGCTGCTCATTTGCCATAATGTTCATTTACTACGGCTGTGACATCCCATAAAAACAAGAAAATAATTATCGAGAGTGTTAATACTACATCAGGTTTTTATAACTGTTAGCCTAGCTTTCGTTCAACTTAATTACAGCGACTTCCCAACGTTTAAGCAAGCGACTCACAAAGGGAGGCGAGGCTAATTATTATCCTTATTAACCTCATTAGACACTCCTGCCGTACATTCCTCCTGCTTTTGGCATAAACCAAACTGTGCTACGGTTTTTATTGGAGTTTTGTTGTTCTGCCTGCCGTTGTGCCAATGTGCCATGCAGGGAAGACTTGCAAAAAGGTTTATTATAGCGCGCATGATGATGACGATGATGATGTCTCGTAAAGTATGTACATTCTTTAAAAACATCATCATAATAGCGTATCGTGAGAATCTCAAGCAAGAGAAGTGAAATTAATTAAAACGGCAGTGTGTATGAGCGTATCCAAAGCATTTGTAGGTCTTACTCGGTACACAGTAATTTACCCTCTTGGTGGAACAATGCATGCTGTGACATTGTAATATTATTGATTTTGCTGTCTGTATACCAACGACCTTATAATGGTATGAAAAGTTAAATTGGCAGTTAAATTCTATCCTATCTGACATCTGAAATCTGAACATACCCACACGTTCAGAGGAAGTTTACTGTTCAGTGCAGTATAGGATGCATTTGCACGTAGAACTGACTATGCCACAAATTACGTACCAGAAGAGTAAAGCGTAATAAAGCCACTCAAAAAGCTTCATTTTAATAGGTATTTTCTCTGCAGTAGTGAAAAATTGAAATAGTTTGGTAGTAATGAGGCAACTATAACTTGCCAAAGAACAAACAACCAAAAAGCACAGTTTATTTCGTTTTCTATCATCTAATAAAACACAAGAGGCGTTTCTCGTTTTCGTAAGAATAATGCCTGCGCATTTTATAGAGAAGAGAGAGAGAGAGAGATAGTTGATGCATTGCTAGTGTGGTTGTATATATATTTTGTTGTTTTAAGTGGGACGTGTGTAGCCCCGAAACGGAACTTTACATGAAAAACAGAACAAATTTTTGGTCGCAGAATTTACAAAAAAAAATCTTTCATAAACATATCATCGCATTGTCCCTACATAATATTGTGCGGCAGGCAACTGCTCATTTCCTCCGCAGAGAGAGCGCTTTTCATTTATTTGATGTATCATGCTCCTGTAGGTATATTTTACTCGCACTTGCTATCTTTTCAGCAGAAGAATAATAAGTAAAATACTATTATTCTTCTCAAATTGCATATGAGCACCGAGCATGCATCTACAGAGGAAAGCACATTTAAAATCTTTCCCTCTTGTGGATATATACAAATATAAAATGCTTCCCTCGGGAAAAGTTGAATGAAACAAAAAAAAATCTGAAAATTATTTCATGAAGAGCATGAGACTATACCTATTTTTACTTGGCAGAACTTTACTGTTCAGTTTGTTATGTGCAATTGACTTCATGACTTACTACATTTATTAGTGAAGACCCCAACTGGACAATGAACTAGAACAACGCCAATTTGATGTTGACTTTTTTCCTATCTGGTAGTCTCCTCAATGCTGCACGAATCAGACAGATTTAAAAAAAAGTTACTGCATACTTTAGTTTCACTTCCTCTCTGTGTGTCGACGACGATGTGCTTGCTCCCAAAATGGATCTTCCAACAGTTTAACAAGCAACCGTCACTACTCCTGTATCTGGAATGGATGTACTAAATACGTATGGACGAACATGACACACACTCTTGCTGGTAGTATGAACTATAGGAAGGGTGCGGTGATGGAGTAAATTTTGTCTTTATCTCACTGGATTTTTAATGGTACTTGGCAGGGTTTCAGTGCGTCGCCGGCATTCATTGTGTTGTCGTGCAAGACAGAAGAACACATGCACACATGGAGAAAACGTAAACACCAAAAATGGAGGAAGAAAAAAAGTAAGAGACCAATAATGTATGTCTACTATTTTATCCTGGGACGGTGGTGCGGTGCTTTTGCTGCTGCTACTGCCGCTGCTGCAGGACCTTAGCTTGTGCCAAACGTTATGGATTGTGAATTGCTGTCTTTTTCTATAAGCTTTTGTGTTCTACTAATACGAGTTACACGTATGCTTTGCCACTATAGCGCTAACTTTTCATTTCTTACACTGAAGCTAACAATGACTTTTTTTCAACAAAAAAGTATAGTTACAGCAGAGGCGGGGGATGAGAAGAAAGGCGACAAACAGCCCGCCTGATAGCATTTTGCTTTTGATCTGCAATGCAGCACGCATTTTAGAATTAATATGTAGTTTTGGGAAAGGAGGATACATGGCACACAGAAAAAGTAGCTTTGCTGCAGACAAAAATAATGGAGATGTGATGTGATACGAATGCTTCAAGCATCAGGGTAATATATATTAATGTAATATATGTAATCCAACAATGCACCAATATGCCAACGCTCCACCACGCCATATTGTGAGGAAGAAAAAATCGTGTTTTGGATGGATGGTGAAAACTTTTAATGTTTCATACATATTCATAAAGTCAAATTCAGGGATAAAATTTTTTTCTTGTGCAAACAAATCCCGCGCTGTTCACGTACATTCACGAGAAACAATAATACATTCGAATTTTATCCCTTTCAAAAAGCTAATAATAAGCTGATATATCTAAGCAAATATATTACGAACGTGTTGTAGATTTGAACTCGCCAAAATGATTCTCTCCTGCGGGGCAGGAGCCTCGAAAACAAACTGGAAAATTATACTTTTAACGATTTTATTTCCTATCAAAATTCACTTCCCATCTCGGCGATAAGTACTTTTATGCAAATTAAATGACTCTGGGGGAAACCTTTTTCGGGGGAACGTAAACTTACATATGCTGCACATATCCCAGGAAAATGAGCGTAAACGTGGGATGAAATATAACGATTTCTTAGAAGTTTCTACTTTATTTACTTACATTTGCGGCGACCGTCTCGAGCTTAGTAATATGCAGGCAAAACAGATTTGGCACACCATTTGCATTACTTGATATAAATAATCCTCCTTCTTTTCAGGACATTTTTTTCAAGCTAGAAGCACAGCAGTAGTACCCGTCACCAGTACATCTCATGCCGTTTTGCAATTGGCAATTGGGTTAATATCACCCCTGCATTGAACAGCAGTACTGTGTCAGTAAGCTGCCTATTATACACCCAAAAACATATCCGAAGATAGTGTGACACAACCCAAAAAAACGACAGGGGGCATTTCAACCTAATGCTTACTTCTAATTTTCTTCCTCCTGAAATATTTCCTCAATTTTCCTGCAAATCTTAACCGCTCTCCTATCCTTTGTCTTCTAAATTATTTCAAATAACATAAAAGTAACTTTTCTACCTCCTACCAGCAGCGACAAACATGTATTGCTTATGCAGGCGATTCGCTATCACAGTTGAGCAATTTAATTAGATTATCATGGCATCACCGTGCATACTTCTTTATCATTTTCTATTAAAAGTTGCCACTTTACACATCAATGCTCCCACTTTTAAAGCTTTTACTGCTACTGCTGCTGCAATCTTTTGTTTATCGTTTTATAAGCAGCAGAAGCCTTTGTAATCAAAGTTGTAACATAAATAAATGGCAAGCTTGTGTGCGATAAATGTACTTACTGATGTGTTCACCACTACAAGTAAAGCTATAAGAGACACCATGTATATTTATTTTTCTTGTATTTTTGCCTCCACTTACCCTCTCACAATCTTGTTTGATTCGACAAAGTATGCAAAATTCTTGTGGAAACGTGTGCAAGTACTTTGAAAACTTGGCTTTTTATATTTTACTTTTGTACGTTTGCTTTCATGTTTCAGAAAGATCAAAAGATGGTTCTTGACGAGGTGACTTGTTTACTTGAACCAACGGGAAATGGCTTTAAAATTACATCAACCACACCACAAAAACCACTTCAACTCTCCACATTTCCTTTGACTTGTGCTACTAACGAGAAGGATGAAACTGCTAACACACAGACAACACAACAAAATGGCACAATTCACATGGAATGCAAACTAGGAAAAAGAAATGCGCACGTTGATTAGATAAAGGCATTGAGGAAATTTCAGAAACAAAAACGTGACTGCCTAAGACGAAGTCGGTGTTGAAAATGAATTTATTTCATAGGTAATTTGTTATTTAGTCTCCATTAACGTTGGTAAAAACCATGTGAAAATAAATCACTACACACAAGCGCAGCTCCTACAGAATAAAAAGTACCTTATTCATGTCCCTAGCTCCACCTATCTATCTACAGATGCCTACTTATGTTCATTTGAGATGGGCATTGGCATTGTCTACTGCATTATTGTCTTTAACCTTGCTGCTTTGCACTTTGCTCATGGTATACAACTTGTTTATCACGGATAATTTCCAAAGGCTATTTAGGTAAATCATGTGTCTGTACAACTTGGACTAACTCTACTTAACTGCATACACAACTTGCGTCATGCAAAAAATAAAAATGAATTTATCGATGCAAATCTCATTTAATTTACAGATTCACGTCGGTCAGTGGCAGCTTTGCCTCTTGGTTCACTTTGCACTTCTGAAAATGACAGTGCAGAGATAGCTGCCTACACACAGTGCACGCGAGTAGGGCTTTGATTGGAATTAACAAGATTGTCGTTCGAAACGCAATGTTTGCAGGATTATCAAAGTGCATGAGCAATGCAGACGGGAGAGATACTGTGAAATACTGCAACAAAATACTCAGGATTCAGCATCGAACTACGCGCACAAGCTTGTATGACATGCTCAGAAAACTATAATATAAATGTCGACAATGTATTGGTTGGCTTTATTGTCTCGTGGTACTCGATGCAACCGTATCATTTTAGTGCTAGTAACAGCAACACAACCTAATCATGGGAATCCATTGAAAAGCAACAATAGCGCTGACTTGCAAGTTGTATTAATAAGCAAGTAAACGTAAAATTGCTAGCAAAATTTGTAACCG
Organism: Callyntrura sp. NNG-2020; assembly: GCA_027744055.1. Taxonomy (NCBI): domain Eukaryota; kingdom Metazoa; phylum Arthropoda; class Collembola; order Entomobryomorpha; family Paronellidae; genus Callyntrura; species Callyntrura sp. NNG-2020. The sequence continues at coordinate 9,358 of JAHZNE010005969.1, forward strand.
TATAATTTTCTTTAGTGAACAGCATATGTCTTGACAAGCCTGTAACTTTTGTCTCAAGTCAAGCCAAGTCTTATGCAAACCACGTTAAGGCATTGACACAGAACTATTGTTAGATTTCTATTTTTTTAATGTTTTGGCCAGCGTTTTGTACAAAAAGATTTGTGTTGTGAATTTTATATACTGACACCGCCACGGCGCTGTCACACAGCACACCTATTTTTTGGTAATTTTATTAGCAGTGATAAACGTATTTGCGAACTAAATTAGATTAGAAAATATTTTAGCAAAATGCTTCCATACAAAATGGAATTCATAAAATTTAAACAATACTCTCACATGATTTACGTTCGGAAAATGTCACCTATGCAATAATGCCAAAATTGCGACTCGAGGTAAAAACAAAATAAGAAAGATACGAAATAGAATTATTCTGGGAGGAACACCCATTGTAACTTTCTCACTTGAGCAGAACGATAGGAGTGGCAAGTTTCTTGTTGTGTCAGTTGCTCTGGCTTGGACACAACGTAAGACGTACCAGGGTTATTCCTTCGTTCAAAACATTTGTCACTCCAGCCCAGTCGTCCTACGCCGTTCTCTATAGATATTCCTTGTGTTCATTACCAATGTAATAATAATAAATCGTATGGTTAACAGATCCTAGCAAAAAATCTACTCATGCTTTTGTGCATCCGTACGGATGAAATTGACATGAATGAAAAGACCACAGAGGTGGTCATAAAAGCAAATCATCAAACAACTATTAACCTTTTTATATGCCGAGCTTCAGCACAAAAAAAATCCCTCAGCTACTCAGTCCTATTATGGTAAATTGTGAATTGCAAGTTTGCAATTGCAACGACGAGAGGGATGCTTCATCCCACTACCCCACTAAACGCTCGTATGAAACTGTTGTGCGCGTTTGATCCAACTTCGATGAGCTAAAGGCTGTTGACAAGTCCTTTATTCAAAACATTTTATTCTTTAAATATGAAAGGTATAAATCTTGACTTTGCATGGGTGCATTGTATACACCATGTACTACGCTTTAAATTCTATAATCACAGTAACCTTCACGTAATGTCAATTACAATGATACTTTTGACTTCGACTTCAGCTAGCAGTACTATACGTATTCTTTAAGACAGCGGTATTGTTATTTAAAGGAAGGGGCAGTTTTATAACAACTCTATTTTTTCTTGTTACTTGTTATTGTAGTTAGAAAAAAAATAATAAAACGATATTTCCATTTACCTGTGAGCATCCTCTATATAACTTGCTATATATATTGTGTTGTGCTGTATCGTGTTATGAATTATGACTAACCATGTGGATATAAGTCGTTTGTTGTGTAATGCAATGTTTTTCCAATGTTAAATAAAACTACACAGTCCTTCATGTAAATTAGTACGGGGTAGGTATTACAATGCAATATGCAGTTACCATTCCAATCTCTCGTTTTCAAAAAAGGTAAAAGACCTTTATCATTTCTGAGAAGAATTAAAATATAATCAAGTTTAATTGAAAGTGAATGTTTCACAGGATCATTTAGTTCATTCTCTTTGTCTGACTAATAATAAGCAGAGCTCTAGTGCACTAGCGGTGGGGCATAGCTGTTAATTTGCATTTATGATGTGGCAATAATACCATTCATCCTCAAGATGATGATAACAATAAATCGCCGCATTGTTTAAATTTTCATGCAGAAAAAAAAGAAAGAAAAATATCGTGTGCTAAATGCTACTGCGCTAAAAAAAATTAATTTGCATTATATGAACAAAAAGAATCATGCAGCTTTTGTCATTATATATGATCATCGACTTACATAAGTGTGACGTTACTAATGATGACGATTTTGGTCGTGTTTGTTTCATTATTTGCAGCGGGGGGCTTTGTTGAGTTTTCTTGAGAATCGGCTGCAGTGGTTTATTTAAACACGAGGAGAGGACTACACACACTCCGTTGTGTTCTTCTGCGAAATTAGTATGCTGTTTCCCAAGAATTAGGTGAAGCGCTCTATTATGATTGAAAGTTGATGACAAGTCGATCTACTGATGATAATAATTATGAAGGATCAATTGTTTGTAATGCTTTGTTTGTATTGTCTTTACCACAATAATTTTGTGAAAACTTGCAAATGTCAATGATTGTTCTACTTTTCTCGAATTATCAGTACACGCGTTTTGTTGACATTGTCACAAAAAATTTCAACTTTGAAATTGAAAACATATAATCACTTCATATCTGCATATTATAATGTGTTGCACACTCCAAAAAAATGTTAAGTTCACACTGCACTCCCACTGTCGTCTTCTTAAACACTATTACACACAGCGGATTGATGATTGCTGCAGGAGCGTGTGCACATTTACTGTCTCTTTGTTTGTCCGACCTGTCCGAAATCGCATTACAACCGTCTTGTCACAAAACAGCTTGTGAAGAAAACCATCGCGTAAAAACGGTGGGACACTTTAGAGTGCGCAATGGTGTTCAGTACTTGTTAGAGGATCCGATTACATTAATCTGACATGAATTTATGTTCTAAAGATGTTGAATAAATTACCTGATTTTTTCCACTTTCTTCAGAGGCACATCATTGGCGTATATTATGTGGTATTAATGTATCATTCAAAAATATTTGACACGTTCTTGATTATGATGGATGCAGTTGTGTCGATGAACCGACGTACAGATATCAAGCGTAAAAGTATGTTGACAATCAAGCGTTTTTGTACTCCTCACACTTTACTGTTTGTTTATAGTCTTTAAGAAGAAATGTACCTTTGATGTACATTTCAGTCAGAGACAAAAGATTTACACATAATATGTGTACCTCACCTTCTTACCAGTAAGTTACAAGTTTATTTATACCATGTTGTACATACAAGTTTAATATTTGGTCAACAGTAACTTAGATTAGATAAACTGTACATACAAATCAGTTATGAGGTTGGTAAATAATCGTTCCTTACTTTTTTTACTAGTTGCGGCGAAACAGGCAAAAAAAGATAACAATGACACCAAATCTAATCGATCTATTGAAAAGTGTATGGAGAGTAGGTAATTTACACACACGGCAATTAGGACTACAGATAGGAGGATGTATTATTTCACTTTTTTATACAATTTGTAACACGTTCAATTTGTCCTTTTTTCAACTGTTTTATCCCTGACAAGAGATGTGAGATAAGAAGGGAGAGAGGGAGAGAAAACATTCCATTGTAAACTTGTAAGATGTTTAATAGTGAGTGTCAATAATGCACAAGAATGAATTAAAGGAGTTCTTCAGTTGCCGTTAAACAATGTAAAAGTGTTTTTTTACGTCGACGTCAACAAGAAACAATAGAAGTGGCTATTTCCCTTTAACAAAAGTCTCTCTTCTTCAAGTGTGTGGGTTCGACTGTACATGTGTTAATGAATGAATGTGTAGGAATGTCATCTCCTATCTATTTCAAGACAACGCGCACACAACAAGTAAAAGTTTGTACAATAAAGTGTCTGTCTGTTAGGGTGTGGGTGCGTAACTGATATGATAACACAAGACTAGTAGTACATTTGGATTATGCAGTTCCTCTTTTATTTTTTATTAGATAAACTTTTGTCTCAATTCTCCGCAAACGGGAAGAGAGTTTCAAGGAGGAAGCAAGTATCTGTTCCCCTCTGGCTCTCCCTTGACCACTCTAACAACAACCCAACAAAATATTGGTGTAATACACCCAGAGAAAAATGACAAGGGAGATGGGTTTTTATCAGATGCACTACTGTATCCCGTATGTGTACTTTACATGCAGGGATGTGACTTGCAATGGTTTCTGAACGAGTTTATCCTCAGGTCTCTTTCCGTTTCTCTTTTTCGCTCTCTATCTTTTTAGGTAGCTACTGCCTAGCAGAAGGGAAGTAACGCACTGAGAAGGAGATGGAACAAAAACCGTCTACAAAACAACTGGAGTAGATTTGCCTTCTGCTGCTGCTTCTATTGGGAATAGGAGAGGAAGTCTACCAGAATGTCTTACGCCTTCAACGTATACATTCCTGGGCATACAACAGCACTCTCAACTCGTTGCGTGGCATGCTTTCTGATATGTGATATAAAATGTCTTTAGAGAATCCAGGAGAGAGAGAGAGGGAGAGGAGAGCAATAGAATTGAACTCGTCTCTCCACCACCGCCAGTCAGTTTTATACCCAAAGTAAAATTTTGTATTCCCTTTCCATTCTCCGGGTACTTCAACCACATAGAAACTGAAAATATATGCGACAACTGTTACAACAGGCGTGCATTGTGTATAGAATGTTGCGTTTTTTTACGATGATGAGAGTTTTTCCTCTAGGTTTTCATTTCACCATAGCCCAAGAATGTGCGCTGCAATTCTTTCGTACATATATACATACACGAAATGTGTACATACATACAAAACACAGTTTAGTCCACCTCTATACTCCAGTTTCTTTTGAATTTTGCTACCATCATCATTGTTATTTATGTAGAACCTACAATACATGGTTACTTACGTGGTCCGTTGCATGAGCCCATGCTTCATGGTTCTGTCTTTCTCGTCAGAATACGTTAATATGAAAGTTTCCCAGCCATCGTGCATGCAACGACAGTCAACCAAAAATGCGCCACCACGTAACAGTGGAAGAGAGAGAGAGAGAGAGGTTGTATCACTTTCTACTGGCTTCTCTCCAGTAGTCTCTGGAAACCGAAGAGGAATGACGACGACCATGTGAGTCAGAGATGGTTACTCGTTTTTCGATGGAGTTAATTATTATGGTAGTAGTGCACAACCCAAATAGCTGGAGCACCAATAATGCCTGTTTGTGCATTGTTTCATACTTCGTACTGTACATTTTAATGCTGATACTCATGATATTACACACATACACACGTTAAGTTCCGTTTGTTGCTCCTTTCCCAGTGGATACACACGTACCTATGCACTCTCTCCCTTCACTTCTCCACTCAGTCACTCAATGGGTTGTTGTGGAACCGACAACCGAATGTGTATGGAGGTGGGTTGTTGAGAACGGGAAGCAAGCTTGCGTGCCCAGCAAAATGGTAAGACGAATACGACAGAGAGAAAGTACTTATTATATTACATTGCCTTGTTTGAGGAGAGCGAGTGAGCAAAGGAAATACCGTTTACCATCGCCATCGCTCACCCTTCCTCTCTCTTTCCATGCATTATGATAATGTAATATATCTGCATTTTAACGAAATGATATGTACCCAACTACCAAGTATTATTATACGAAACTGATGTTGTTGTAGGTCGTTTGAGAGCATTTACCTTGTACTTTTTTTACCTATACACGTTTCAGCAATAAACACACCAAGATTTTTGTGTATGTGTGTGCATGTGAAGAGCGGCTGGAATATATTATCTGATGGAAGGAAGGTGTGGAATGCAATATATTTTATGCATGTATGTGAATGTGTGTATTATTTTATTTACTTGCCCCTTCAACCCGATCCGCGCTTTTTTTTCTTCAGCATAAATTTAGCCAGTCGCTTGGTAAATTGGCAAAATGTATGTACGGACCTCTCTGCCATAATACTGTCCCGGATTCGGGTGCCGTATTCCATTTCCCAAAATAGTGTAGTAGTAGCAGTGTAGGCATCCAGCAGAAATTGTTCCGTTTATTACAATGGGCGGACCAAAGTGCGAGAGAAATCTTATTACGATGTAAATACCTCATAGGTATATATGTATATATACCTCGAAGAGCATAAGTAGGTATAGAAAGTATGTTGTTTTTAAGAAAAGCTTTCATAAATTTTCATGTGTTCCGTTCATGCCAACTGCAAGAAGCATTTTCGCGATTCTCCTATTCAACAATTCGTTTATGGATTCCCCAGTCCAGTATGCTTTTGACGGGAGCACATTTTCATCTTTTCTCTATTACGACGGGACAAAAGGACAAGGAGACGTTGTCGGCTTATATTATTCTCTCTCGACCTCTTCTCATCTCTAGAGAGGCTTGTGATTTTAAAAGGACTTTTGTCTTTGTTGTTTTATCTGAGGTCGTCTTAAGAAGAGAATGCTTTCTTTCTTTATTCCACTTCATTCGTTGAATTCTATGGATGATGTAATATGTAATTCGAGTTCTTTTGCCGTTTATTCATTTTTTATTAAATCCATCTTTACCAAAAAGACAATTCCAAAAGTTGTAGATGAAAGGGGTGGCTCACCTCCTTTCCTTTTAGTTTGATCTTGATTGTCCCTGTTTTGCGCTTTGATGGCCTAATGCCGACAGTGTGCTGTGGTACTCTCTGTCTATTCCAGGACAAGTGTTGGAAATTTGGAGAGAAGTTGTCTTGACCAATTTTCTTGAAACAGCAGCTTAATGGAAAGGAACAAATAATGCAAGTGGAGAGAGCATAATACAAATGCGATTGCTATTCCTAAACTCTTACGTTTTGGCTGTTTTTTTTTTCATTCTCGTCTCATGACTGCCTACATTATTCTTTGATGTTACGACGCGCCTCACTTTGCCCAATTACTATACTGTGAACAGAAAATCGGTAAGCCACTCTCTTCCCCAATTTCGACAGCTTAGGAAGAAGCACTTGGGAAAATTGTTGAAAGAATATGCCTATATGCCGCCCCTCCTGCCCTGTGCAAAAATGGCATTGTGTTGAGAACAGTAAATAACCTTGCCAATGCCAAACGTGCGAGAATGCACATAAGGACACCTGAACAATAAAACTTTTATTTAGCCGCATCATCATCAAACAGACGAAACAACAAAAGAGTCTGAACTGATGAAGCATTCAGGCTCTTTATTTTTTATTTAGTGTAGCATTTCCATGTGTTTCCCTTCCAATAAGGAAAGTCGTTTCAGCGAAAAAAGTAATCAAAATTGATCCTGGCAGTAGCATACGCAGAACCACCTCTCTCTTTGGCAGTATCATTATTCGAGCTAGAGTGATTCCCACCTGTTATAGAGAACCATTCTGCAGTCATTACCATTCCAGTGAATCAATACAAAAAGCCAAAGAGCATGAAAGGAACGAAACTCTCTGATAAAAATGAGAAACAAAAACGATTCCACAAAGCACATATTTCCATTGATGTTTGGGGTTTTAATATTACGTTACACGTAATGGCAGAAGATGGATGTTGTCGTTGGTGTATCGTGTATACCGTTTCATATCAAATGGAACAAAAAAAAGTTGAGTGAGAGTGGAGAGATCTGACCCAATATGCTATTCTGTTGATACGCCAAGTGAAGCTGCCTGCTTTTTCATGCCCGCTGAGTTCAACAATGATTTTACGGAGAATTCCCACGAAAACAAGTATCGATCTTTGTCATGGATCTCCCTCTCGACTCGTTTGCATGCAGCGGATATTATGTTGCGTAGTTTTACGTTTACAACCATTGTTATTAGGTGCAATGAAGCAAAAAGCAGAAAGAGAGGCTTGATTTGGCTAAAGATAGTGTTTTCTCTTACTGCCCATGCATATCACCAACGGCAGTTGTGGAAATATTACCCCCGTAATGATGATGACGATAGTGTGATGCTTTCATAACATAAAACAGCTACACTAAAACACTTTCCTTCTTCGTTTAAAGCTTGAAACGTTTAAGTATTCATTAAGTGTATTAGCCAGACTCTCGAGCATGCATGTAAATCGAGACATTTTCTCAGGAATACGTTTTCAGCATTCAGGCACGACCATTAGCATGCTTAAAATGGGTAAATACTGCATGGCACTTGGCTTGTAAATGAACATTTTATGTCTTTTTGTTGTGGCGAGTGGTGATTGTCGTGACATGTACTAAATAAATCATACCACTTTAAAAACTCCACTTTAGTCTGTCTCTGTCTCCTCATACTCCTTACGATGGTTCGTTAGGGAGGATTTACAGTTCACAGGACCTTCAGGATAACGCAACAGAGATAAGCCCAAGTTCAAGATAAAAATCGGGAACGTTCATGTTCAGTGTTCCTAGCGTCAACGGAAGAATTCGCAATAATGATAAAAATGTACGCTTTCAGTAAGGTGAGTGGGGCAGTAATCAATCAGGAGCGGGGTCGTTCAGATGTCTTACTTCATTGACAAGAAGTTAAGCGTGTAGACATTTCCTTTTACGTTATTTTACGTGGTGGCTTCATGCATATGTTCCACATCTACTCTACTATTTACCTATGTAAATGGCCATTCAAGTGCCTAGATGATAGATGTCATTTTATTCAGTCTATAAACATTCTACTATTTTTTATACGGTGATGTTGTGTTATTCATTGTAGCACATTAGTCTACACAGTTAAACTTGAACAATTTATTTATACAACAATAACAGCTTTTTTTACCTTTTCACGATGTAGAAACCTGTGTCTGCCGTGTAAGTCGTAGTATTAGTGAATGCCTCTGCTATATATGAGACATGAGGAATGACCTTCTCTCTCTGATTTATTTTTCCAATGGCAAAGCTCACGCTACATTTGTATAGCTTTTGCAGCTGTTATAGGCAACAATTCCGTAGTCTTTATGTACTGTGTACGACGACCACACCAAAAAGTCATGTCTTATCTATCGGCTTGCTGCTAGCTACCTATTAAATAACCAACCCCTTTCATTAAACCGTTTCAGGCAGAGAGAGAGAGCAAGCTTTAAGCTACCCGTGTAGCATTCGGAAAGTCCCTTATCACCCCGAGATGTCACAGAACATAAAAATAGCAGAGAGGTGTTCAAGCTTGATTTATTACCAACAAGGGGATACGCTTAATCTAAATAAATAAGACAAAAGCTGAAAATGACGAATTTCCCAACAAAATGGCGGTGCCTTTTGATATACTGCAGCTATTTTGACATTGTAAATTAAACTGTTCCAATGAAAGGTCTCTTGTTCTTATCATTGGCAAGCAATGAAAATACCGCAATTTTCATTTTTGTTTTTCTATTATAAACTCACACAGCTATTTTCAGCGGTTTGCATAATAAGCGTGGGATATTATGTGTCTACCTGTCAAGTTGAGGTAAATACGGCTTATCGATATTTAGTATGTACTGTGATTACCGTATTCCGTGTTAACTTTAGTCTCAGACTTGAATATCAGTGCTAAATCTAGCGGCATCGTGTGTATATTTATTTGTTCAAAGGACGAAACCCTCATAAATCATAGCACCACTTTAGAGCAAATCGAATATTTTTACAAAGCTTTGGCAGAATGTGGTTATAGCGAAGAAAGTAACATTCCGTCGGCTGACACAGTTTGCCCCGCACTAGGTACCTACTATTTACCCATTATTACGCTAAGGTATGTACATAAATAAGTATAAAATGCAGTTGTTTCGGCACGGGGAATTTTTTATGTGTTCTCCCCGTTTTAGAAACTCAAGTCATGCCCCTGGTTGAGGCAGCCCTTTGTTTGAACTTTTTACTAGGCGTTTACATTCAAATATTGGTGCGAGACAAGTACATTTTCCTTGACAGAAAATACGCCAGACCTGCGGCATTGGTATCGATACCAATAGGAACATTACTCTCAATGTCCTTTGCATCCATGGCTCTCGCTGAGTACACCAGTACCCGAATCTGCTGGTTGGCTTACGTTGTAACCAAGCAGAGAAAGTCCTATCCCTATCTTGTCGCCATCATCTTCACTCCCATCACTGTAGCCCTGTACAAGCCCGTGGAACTGACTATTTTTTATTTATACGGTAGTCGTTTGCTCCGCGATGAAAAGGAAGATGAAAAGATAAGCAAAATTAATCTAGGCACAGAGTCGAAAGCCGATCCTAGCCTTAATGAAACAACTGGAACGCCGCCAAAATAGGGGTATACCGCTGAAAAGAAAAGTCACGCAGATTCGGTGTTTCGCCGTTCGTTCTAAAGATATCTCAACACAAATATGACATGTTATTATGATGGGAGATAGAGATAAATAAAGACATGTTCTACCTACCTGTGCTTTTTTGTATTACATTTTTTGGGTATTCCTGGAATTGGAAAATTTTGCTTTCACCTTTATTTTAAGCTTATCATAAATGTCAGATCCTGTATAAAGATGTAGTAGATATATTATTCATATTTATAAAATAGTAGCCTATTACTGATTGCTGTGTTCGGCTATTGGAAGTACAGATAGGCATCTCTACACAGTATTGTTCTCCCAGGCGGTACGAGCCAAATCATCATCATCATCCGAGTTCTCATCAACAAAGATCGATACTGCATATTGTGTCAAGCATCCTTTCTTACAGTTGACTCCATTGACAGGATTGAAGTAGTACGTTGACAGTTCGTGGTTGTACACGATTTGATCTGGCTTCTGTTCATTTTCACTATCCTGCTGCTTCCGCAGGGATCCATTGTCATTAGGTGGTACGGGGGACGAATCGAATCCAAATCGAAGTTTCAGCGCTTTTGACAAGTGCTCTGGATGGTAGGGCTTTGAAAAAACCACAAGTATTGTTCCTGGCTCCATTGTACTCTCTGAAATTGCTTTTATTGGCTTAAACTCGCTCTCCTGCAGTTGATCCAATTGCTCTTTGCTGATGTCCTGTAGGTATATGTAATTTTACAAAAGGAATTATAATTTGTAAATTTGTCGATTTATAAAATGATGTACCAGATCCAGAATCCAGATATGTACTCTGTTGTATGTACTACCTTTATGTAAAGTTGACCAGGTTTCCATTTGCCAACGTGAACTCGTTTTTTCAGATTTGGCTCGACGTAGCGAATCAGCTCCAAGTCGGACTTGATTTTTTCTACCATTTTCCGTCTTGGAATGAGTTCATCGGTGGTCTCAAGAGCAATTTTTATTGCTTCTTCCTTTCCAGCTTTCTCTTTGTTCCTCAAAGGAGCCTTAAAGTATGTGAAAAATGGAATGAAATTGTGGACACCCGCATTATGAACATGAAGAGTTGTGCAATATGCGTAAAGCTATATAAATAAATTATATATAACTTTAAAAAACGTTTCCATTTCGCAATCAAACGGTTCACGTAAAAAGATTCTCAGAATCCATCTACGGATTCGCATTCAGACGTCGTCAAAAGGGACGTGCTTAGAAAAATTTGCAAAAAATGACGTTTCTCTTCCTTTTCTCATTTTTGTTTTTGCATCTTGCATGGTATATCCCCAACTCGTATATAACAAAATAAAAGCACTTGAAAAATAAAATGTTGTACCTGAAGTGAAATCTCAATTTCACCCATGAATAAAAGGAAAACGAAAACGTGTAGTTTTCTCATTTTCTCTCTGATCACTCAGCTATAAAAACACACTTTTCTTGCTTTTTCCGTTTTTTATTCTCCTTTCACTCACTCAAAACTAAAAGGAAGAAAGGAAAAGGATTTTCTCCCAGATTTACACAGCCCAGCTTTCAAAATAGGTTTTTGGTGCACTTTCAAAACGGAGAAAGGTCTACTACACGATGCTGGGAAAGCGGAATGTACAAATTGAAATAAAATGTATATGTACAGTTTTCACGGATGAATGAAAAGGCAACAGAGTTGTTGTTAGTCTCAAATATAAACAGTTTGTAGTCTTCTCGTATACATTCGAGTTTACTTTTGGGTCCGTTGTTTTTAAGCCATGTTTAAGATGAAGAAGCTCGTTTCTTTCTAATTTTCTGAGTTGGTGAGAAATTCGACAGGTACCTCATTCTACCCCTATCAATGTAAGTACAGAGAGAGAAGAATTCGTAGCAATTATCGTACATTTTCTGTAATATGTGCAACCACCAACAATATGGTAAGGGTTGCCTTCCTAGTGAGTGTGCAGACGTTGTAGTTGCAATATCTATAGTATTCGTAGTAGTTGGTAGTAGTGTAAGAGCAAAAGTTGTGGTAGAAGCCTACAACGATAATCTATCATCATTGTTTTCTCGGCTCAATGTAAAATGCTAGCGAAAGGCAGAGAGAGGAAGCCTCTAACAATAAACGTGGTCCGCGGAGAAGTAGAGATAGATATAATGCAGTTGTTTTTGACACTCGGTTCATGATATAGTTGTTCTTACCGACACCCCGCAACCGCAGGCACTTCATTTTCTAATGTGTGCAGCCATCCATTCAAAAAATTGCAAACTTTAGCCATATATACGAAGGTGCGTATGCATTTTGAATTTTGTTTTTCTTCACGTCTCTACGCGAGTTCAAAAAGTAACGAATTGTTGCGTTGATTGCTGGTTTAAAGCTGATATCGTATCATTAATGCCACGAACTGACCTCACATCACTTCAAAATACGCTAGCTGCCAAAATATCCAAATTACGAAAGGTCGCCTCCTTTGGAGCCCCTATTGTCTGTGGGTTTTTGTTAGGACGAGCTGGCTTTGGTATTCCCGTCAGAAAGTTTGAATTATTAAATCATGACCAATCCGGGCTGAGTATCTCTCAAGATGATGTCTGATGTGATACTTTGACGTAATTATCCTACTAGAAAAAATGGGATGCTTCTGCGATGCATGACAAGTTTACATTTTAATACCTCTTAAGATTCTCTGACAATAATTCCTTTTGCCAGCACCTAATTCTAATACTTATACCAACGTCAGCTACACTACAACATCGAATTATCATTACGTAGGCATATAATTACTACATATGATGAGTTTTCGTAGGAGCAGTACCAAATTGCCAAATTGTAACAGAAACTGATAAAAAAAATCACTCCTAGTAGCAGTCTACGATTTTTATCCTTTGCAATATAATGCCTACCATGCTTGCGCCAACCCTAAACTAATAATTGTGTAATGAAGTCATCTTCAGCACTTTTTGGTTCTCTTTTCAAATATACACATTCCTACATAATTACTTTACCATTGTCAACATAGGTATATAAACATTGGCCATACGACCTTTGTGCCAACAGCCGGTTCTTTGCGTAGCGAACATGGACACGGTAAAAGGAAAATAAAATAATTTCTTATTAGTGGATATGTTAACAATCTCTTTTTACATTTTTCTAAACAGCATTTTTAATAATTCTTTAATTGCATTTTGCTGTCTGCTTTCTGTGTCGTAACTTAAACCCTCTTCCTAATCCTATTTTCCATTTGTGCAACTTCGTGATAGCGGCTACTTTAAATCAGCGAGGTTATCATAATCATAATGCACGTTATTTGTGTTCTACAAGTACACGAGAGAAAAGTAACAAAGAGAAAAAATACCTCTTTGTTAATCTGTTTGCGTTTGGTTGCCTTAAAATAAATGCAAATTTGCCAGCATCGTATCGTATGTATAATACCTCTTTTCTGGCACTGGTACATCATTGTCTGCACTATAACTGATGTTTGCATTCTTTTTTTTTCTTAAAACTTGTCCACCACAACGAAGAAAAAATGGTTTTTTGTTAGACCATCGGAAAAGCTCAGAGAGGAACGCCCGTTGGTTCAAACAAATCCACGGATGACGACATTGATGCCCACCAAAGGTATCTCTGTGTCATAAAGTGTGAAAGCAGTGACACTTGTGTCATAATTTTGAAATGTTCATTACAAATTAGTGAGATGTTACTTCAATATTTTTTCTCAAGTAGCCAGGTACACGCTGTAAATTGTCAACCTGCCTGACTTTTTTAACAAGTGAGTCGATGTGCAATCAAGAATTTGCAATTCGGGGGCATCACCACTTGTTTGTGGACGAAAACAAACTAATAATAATAATACCAGTTCGTGCAAAAGACAAATCATATAATCAGCGTCGTATATAGCAGTAGCATGCTTTTTCGCCAGTTGCAGTCTAATAAACGGGACAAGGCAGACAAAAGCTACATAAAGCATTTGATAACAATACAAAAATTACGTTTATGGCTATAGGTATTGTATACACGTAAAATTAAACGGTTGTTAGTGAGGTAGTAATTATGAAACGTTCGTGTATTGACCCTTGTTTGTAAACTAACCAAAACCCAGCAATAGAATAATTCGCGAAATTGCGAGTGCCAATAAGTGTAGCAAACTAAAAACAATCGGCAGTCTGCAGCGTGCATGATAATCCCATCCACACTTACGACAATGCATTTGGACACTGCCTATGGACTATGGACCGAGCTTATAAGGGAAGCACAAGACGAAGACAAAGTAAAAATGAACAGTCATGCTAAATTGATAGAAGACCGATTTCGCAATATTTTGTGGTCATAATAGAAGAGAGAGGAACGATAAGAAATACCTGTTCCACTTTGGGGGTTCTTCCTGTATATGTTCGATCCGCGATCTATCATCATCAATGATTGACCATGCCTAAATATGCATTTGCCTTAGCGATATTGTCTGTAATTTCCCCGACTTTTGATATTTTGCATACAAAATTAGTGGTTTCGTATCCATACTTATCGAAGACAAGTTCTTTCTCTTCAGGGCAGTTCAATTGTACGTACGGCGACTACGGCGATGTTCCCTGTTGCCCACCTCGTTTGTGTCACGTAGTATACTGCCCTGAAAATATGCAAACTTATACATAATACCACGGGCTGTTTTCCCGTAGGCTCTCGCACTTTCAAAAATTGGACTTTCAAAAAATAACTTTATCACACCCACTTTTTGCGTGATACATAAACAGTAGTAAAGTAACTGCTTATTGGTGTCGTTTGTTATTTACCTTGTGCCTAATTATTTGCTTTCAAAGAAGCTTACATCAGGATTTCTGTACAGTGCGTGCCGAAACCAACCAGGGAGTGAAAGAACAATCTTAATCCAGCCCAGCCCTTACTACAAAGTTGTGAGGTAGCAAATGACCGCTTTATTTCACAGTAGGTATGCATGTACCGATGTACAATTTATGTTTCTTGTGTTCATGTAGGGTAAATTGGTGAGTGAATAATATTTTGTAAGCGTATGCAGATTGAATTTCATTACAAAAAATAGTTTGGATAATCAGATTGATTGGGCAATAATTCATTAGACTCTTTTGTTTTGTTTTGATATCAATAAATTTTGCTGGGTAAACAATACAGACACCGGACTCATTATTGTGAATACCTAAATTGCACAAAAAAATATTTTCATTAAAACAGGAACAAGTTATTTTTACGACCACCAGCTTCTGCTTTGGGAGCTCATATTACCTAGCGGGTCGGGTGTATTCTTCTCCCGATTTGTTTCCAATCCGTTACTTCTGGTTTTTGCGCGTCAATAGAAGACCAGACTAAGAAGACTGATAGAACACATCATGAATACGAATACGGGGCATATCTAAACAATGCAACTACCTATATGGCTAATAGCCATTAAAAAATAGAAGTCTGGTTGTTCGAGGTGTGAAGCTAGTGATAGAAAAGCGATTTTGTTCATCCATCACACGCCTCCTCCCAGCGGCTTGATTGTTCTGGTCCATTTATAACATGTACGTTGATAATTATAAACATAAAGCATTCATTCTTCAATCCACACTTGACTTATATTACCCACACACTGATGAGTGATGGATGAGTTATCACGTTGTTCTATCGATATTGCATCTCTCTTCAACTTTTCATTTTGATATTGATCACTGAAGACGCTGTCGGGGAGTTCTGAGAAATCAAGGAAGCAAAACGTAGTAATTTTAAAATAAATTACTTGTACGATTTAAATGCGTAATAAAAATGAATGCGAATTTAAGTGTTATCTTTATTACGTTTTTATACCTATCGTTATCTTGACCTATAATTATTGACGACTTTTTTATATCGTTTATGTCGTAAAAAATCACGAGTATAGTAACAGTTTGATCTGCTGCCGGCGTGGGTTTATTGACAATAATTATTGAGTCATTTCAAACTCTTATGATTGTTCCGTAAAAATTTACTTTTCAATACTGACTTTTAATTCATTACAAAATTACCCCTTGCTTTTGCTTTCTGGATTTATTTCGCTGAAACTTGTTTGCAATATGCATATGCGCATAATAGAAATGCAAAGATGTACAACAGGTAGCCTTTTTGTGAATAGGTAATATGTCAGCTAAACTTGATTCACACAAATTCGGTTTCTCCATAAGGACATGACGAAGACAACTTATAATAACCCATCAAGTGCTTGACATCATCATCAAAAGAGCTCAATGCGCTGAAATATTGTTGTTTTATTCTGCAATTGTGAGGAATGACCAACACGAATCGTGTACATGTGTACTCATAACAGCACTTGTAATTTTCGGTTTTGTTATACCTGAAATTGTTTGGTAAAATGATTCATCCGCCGTATGTTGGTCGTTTCATTAATTGAGCGCAACAAGTTTAAATACATGTAAAGATATAAAATAAAATATGCATATATTTGTGCTGCGGAAACATGGGCATGGGCAGTTTTGTTTACCTTATATCAAGTTGAGGGAAAGAGAAATAGGCAATTTTACATGGAGTGATTATAGGTTCGCGTAAAAAAGTGTGTACACACAAGCTTTTAATTTTAATACAGTGATTATAATTATATACAGTTTGGCAGAAACAAAACCTCTACCTCGCATTGATGACTTCCAATATACAATATTATGAATAATTCATGAAGGTGCAAACCGAATTGAAGTTTTTATAATGAAAACAAAGTTTTACGTGCACGAGTACCTAAACATACGTAATCAGAAAGATGATAAAAGAAGCAACATCTCTAAAGTGAATCTAAAACTGCTCAATATCTCTAGCAAACACGACGCACTTTTATACGGTGCTTACACGGTGCCCACACACAAATCTGCACTTCTTTGGTTTTCTTCTCTAGCAAACATCACGACATTCATCACTGTTCTGACGAGTCGACGTGAGCAGAGCTATGGCCTTTTCGAAGAAAGCCATCGCATCAGCAAATCTGATTCGATCACTTGGCTCCGCTTGCCAGCACAGCATCATGACTTTAGTGTACCTGAACCATTTAGTATTCACAAAATGATAAGGTGTAAAAATTTTTGTAGTATTTCAAACGCATAATTTGTCTCACAGCGTGACACTAGATTTTTTTCTGAATGATTTTAGCCTTACACGTTATCCGTACAGAATTGGGGTCGATTCAACCTCATGCCATTTTCCAACATTGAAACAAACTCTTCATTCCACGTTTGTCCTGGGTATGGCTCCTCGCCCAGCGTGAAAACTTCATAGAGTGTTACTCCGTAACTCCAAACGTCGGATTTAATTGAAAACTTTAGATACTTCAAACTCTCAGGAGCCATCCATTTGAATGGTAAAACCACCTAGTCGTTGTACATGGAGCAAACCAGACAAATAACAGCTTTCTGTTTATATTTAACATTTACATACATCTTATAACACGTAATTACTGTCAGGTCAGGGGTTTGGTTGACAAATAAATCAATATCATTAACATCATATTATGGCTATAAATACAAAATACTGGATCGTTCATCTTTAACCAACCTGAGATTTCTTCATGTACTCCGAGTTTTCAAACAGTTCTCGACTCAGACCGAAATCTGAAATTTTCACGGTGAGGTCCTCGCTCAACAAAATATTTCGTGCAGACAAGTCTGCGTGTAAAACCTGAAAACAATGCGTACATCACATCGTACATCGTTCTCTAATTAACACCTGCTGATACTGATTGTGAGTTTTGGTAAACTCAGATTTGTGTAGGCCTTTCAAACCGCAATTCCTGGGATCATTATTTTTTGGCACAACAGAAAGCCATACATTACACACATGTACATCCGTATAATACCGATGCGTATACTGCGCACTATTTTATCAGCAATTTACGTAATCTCTTTTGTTTTTATTTATGAAATACCTTCTTCGACTCAAGAAAATTCATTCCACTGGCGATTTGAAACGACCACTTGAATAAATCAATTGTCGAAGTATCTGAAGTCACTACCAAATTGCTGTACATTATTTCTTCGCTCTCTTGTCTTACAATCTCTTCAGGATGAGGGAGGTCGTTCTTCGTATTATTGTACATGCTGCTCCTACCAAGTACAGAGAAACACATGGGTTATTTGTATATTATTCAGGGTACGAATTCATGATTATCAATATATTTATTTGAATTAGGCAAGTCATTTGTAATCTTGTCAATATAATTAATGGTGTGTAAAGGCATGGCGAGCATTTAAAGATGATATATGTACGTAAGAATTAACTATGTATGTATATATGAATGACTATTGTGTTGTGGTAGTGGTGGTAGTATTGTAGTATGTATGTAGTAACGCACTGAAACTGGATCTGGCCGTCCTTTACCATATTGGTAAAAAGCCTTTTACGTTTTTGCAGATAGGACAACAAACTCCCGTTGGCACAGAATTCCACGCCAATGAAGACCTTCCCTAAAATACACCATCACATCATAAAAATGTTTATACGATTCAAGTATTTTGCTGCTTTTTTTGTAAATTTTTACGAATATGAGTTTTAAAATAAAAAATTGTCATTAATTATGCATGCATGCATGCATACCCTCTCTTTTAAATCAGGTATTTACAAAAAAATGCACAGAAGAAGAGAAAAAAAGCTTACGATTATGTATTTCGTCAGTGGAGGCTGCTACTAACTTGACAATGTGACGATGACTGCCAATATTAGACATAATTTTTAGTTCTAACAGCGTTGCCCGAAAATCGTCGATGTCCTCGGTTGACTTGACGGTTTTAATGGCGACTGTTGACTTTCTACTACCCATTTCTACCACACCTTTGTGAACCACGCCGAAGGCTCCGCTCCCCAGCATTGTACCGGCTGTAAAGGTAAAATACTCCGCTTAAATTGCTGTAAACGACCTGGATATATTTTTAGATATGTATCATAAATGTACTGTTTCAACGTGAACGTACTAAAACTCCAATGTCTGTGAGGAACCTCAAATTTTTTGTCGTAAGGAAGTATTTTTACACCACTGTTAGCATACGTATGTTCCGTCTCATCAGGAGTCCCTCTACGCGTATCCACCCCATCAAAAAATTCTCGAACCGCTTCCTCCGTTAATTTTCTAAACTCTTCCTTTTCCATGCGGAATCTTGTGTAGAGTATTATGACCACCGCCAAAAACAGGGCTGATATAAAGACTAAGACCGATATCAAGACAATTGTAAGAGTAGACATTTCTTTTCCTAATAAAAAAAACAAACATCGTAAATAAATTATCTTATAGCCAAGGAATACAGGATCACTAGTGTTTTAATTAAGACAAACCTGAATTTTTAAGTATTTTTATTTCAAACTCATAGATGGACAGCGATTCGGAAATTTTGGCTATACACTTGTATATTCCCACATGAGTTTCATCAACGCGGTCAATCACAATGTTGACTTTTGTTGTCGTGTTGGTTGTTTGTTTCGACATTTTGACACCGGTAGTCACCTGAAAAAAATGTTGACAGTAACATGTGCATTTAACATGATTGTAAAAAGATTATAGCAAATTTTCAATATTTTTTACATTAGCTGGAACAGACACATCTAGACTAGGAGTGGAAGCCCCATTAGCCGTACATGAAGTTCTAAAGTTTCCATTTAGTGGAAGCATGTAATATTTTCTTCCTTCTCCGGAAACCTCCACCTTGGATTCTATTGACAAGAATTTTCTCAAGTGCTTAACGTTTATTTTTTTACTATTCTCTTATACCGAAATCCAATAGCGTACCTGATACAGTAAATTCTCTGGAAATGTTAACCCATCCTGTCGTACTGTTCCAGATGGGAGCAAAGCAAAATAGAGTAACTTTACGGCTTTTTTCAACTTTCGGAACGGTCATGTTTCCTATAACTGTTCTCATTGTAGCTTCCACATCGCTTTCTTTCTCTGTGTAAGTCATTTTACTTAATAATCAAAGTTATCTATCCCCATCTTCAATGAGTAAATGATTTTCATGTTTACCTTCTATAAATGTGACAGAATTTGAGATTGAGTCACTAAATGAGTACCCAATTTTTGCTCCATAAGAGAACATAAATGGAGACAGTGTGCATTTAATATGCAATACTTGTCCATCGTATACTTTTTCTGGAAGCTCGTCCATTACCAACAGGTCTTGTGGGTTTGAATATTCCCATGCAAATTCTATATTTTTGAAAATGATCCTTATCATTGGCTTAGGATTCATTGCAGTTTGTAGGAAATGTTTTTCTTAAAATTTGCACTGCTTACTCGTTACACCAGGCGTATTTACAGCATTGCCCTGTCTGCTAATCAAGGTGTGATATGTGTGGACAACTCGAGAAACATTATACGAATTCGTCATGAAGAAGACTAATGGTGAGTGCATCGCGGTCGAATCCTTTTTGGTGATGTAACATCTTGCATCACAATGGTAGTCCACACAAGCGTGACTCTTGAGAAAATATTAATATTATGTTAAACTGCTGTAAGTATATTTAATATGTCCAAGCAGATTAATCGGGTGTTTAAACTATACACTTCCCATTATTATTATATCAGCGTAAAAGTTATTTTTTTTTACCAAATGTCTACTAAACAAGAACGAGCTTTCCAGCGTTTGACGGTCCGAAATGGTTCTCGGTGATATCGACTCTAACTTAGGCGTGAATAAATGAAAATATGATTGTGTCTCATCACGGAACGAAAATTTGACGTTACATGATGAGTCATTGGCATATTTTTGCCCGAAGTTAGTGTTCTCAATTATTTTGTCTTCTAATTCTGTAGGTCAGTAAGAGTAGAGACTAATTAATAATTAATATATGTAACAACATAACACGCGTTGGCTCAAAGAATAGAGTTTTGTTTTAACTTCACCTGTCACAAGAGTTAGATTTTCTTCAGATTTTGGCAGCGACCTAAGTATGTAGTGTTTTTCTTTAGCATCATAAAAAGCATGGGCAAACTTCCTTTCGCAGGGGTCGTCAAAAGTTGCACAGACAAATACGAATTCAAGGTTTGGATCGTCCGTAATTTGTAAATTAAATTCAGCGACAAAATGGTACGTGCTTGCGTTATAAAAATCGGTTACTTTTCTTTCCGTGGTCGAGTACGTATCACGAAGACCTGGTTCCACCTGAAATAGCGTAAAGTCATACCAACTGCACCACCGTCTTTTTACTACTTAAAAATAACGGGAGAAAAAGAGCTTTCGTACAAAATCGAGATTGAAGACCCAACGGATTGCTTTCGTGTGAGAACACTCCAACCCAATCCATCCTATTGTGTTCTTTTCGCCGACTATATCAGTCGTGAGATTAACTGTTCCGTTGTTTGGTATTGTTGTGTCTTCCGGAGCAGCGTCATATACACGCACAGTGGGTAAATTGACACGCTCGCTGGAGCAATTTAAGGGAGTAGTGAGGGAGTACGTTATACAAAACGACGAAATAAGTGACAAAGTAGCAAGTCTTGACAAAACTTGATTTGCGGGCATCTTGAAATTATTCCTCCAAATTTCATTTGCAAATTCTGCTCAATTTAAATTTCCAAGTAGTTAACTTTTAAAATGAATGGCATTGTATATACAAACTAAGCTATTTTTATGAATGATGCGTGCGCTTTAGTATGCTGTCCATTAATAAGTTTTTTTTATTCTGAATAATTCTGATACTGACTGTTCAGAAGGCATAGGCATAAATTGTCGACGGAAATGGTGAATACAGAATTGCATTGTCGTAATATTTGTGGTGAGTGGTCAGCCTCAGTGCAAAAACACAAGTGTCAGTTTCTGTGGATCAATACCGGAAGGAGTGTTTTTTAAGGAAAGTGAACGTAAGAATTATATAGGATATATGCGTCGATTGTCATACGAGGACGAAGAAGGAACATTGCCATGAATATATACACATGTGCGACACTTTAACCAGCAATGTCGAGTCATTTTTTACATCGTAGACCGTCGGGTTTTCACTCACTCATTGTCAGATCAATTTGTGTCATATTGCAGAAATTTCTAATTGTGAATATATATCAATGGGCTCTGCTGAATAATAATTTTTTTGCTAGCTACAATTATTGACAATGATTTCCAAACCACGCCAAGTGGGGAATTATGTTTGTAATGGCATTTAATAATTTTCATGTTTGTATTTTAGAATTACAATGAAATATGTTTTTTGTGACAGTGGGTTAATTCTATTTTCCATTGCAGTGTCATCATATCGTTTTGTACAATAAAGTCTTAAATCTCCACGCGTCGTACATTTAAAAAATGTATACAAACATCAATATAGTCAACATAGACATATTTATTATTATTAACAATAAATAGGAGTCAGTATATATATTTTCATTAAAGTGGATTATCAACATTCACTATCACACGTTATCGTCTTTTATTAATTTGCGGAGGATTCATACCGGCCATCATGTAAGTTGATGTTTGAGAGTACGAGGGCCGGCCTCGTTTAGGATCTATTTCCTTGGGTTCAGCAGGTCCCCACCCATTATTTCCAAACGGGGGTGTCACAATTGTTTGGTATTGCGCGAACTGCTGACTGGCAATGTTTGCCACCTTGGAGTGTGACTGCTGATTGGCTTCCCTGGTTTTTGCTAAATGACTTCGTACCCAATTCAACATATTTTCGTTGATTTCCTGGGGATTGCTGCCAAGATCATTTAACCTTATTCTGGAGGACCCGTGCCTCAACGCTGTATCCATAAGGTTAACGATCTCGTCTGTGTCTGCAAATCGGACATCATGGGTGCCAAATTCAGCCATTGATTCTATAATGTCAGGATCCGCGCTATTCACCTCCGGTGCGGAGTATGATTGAATTTGAACAGCCATTAAAGGCGAGTCCACCTTTGTTTTAGCTTTCGTTTTCCAACTTCCATCATCTTCTTCTCCTCCCCAACCGTGACCAGCCCCGGAATCAGCGTTTAATTCGTGGTCGAGTTCATCTTCGGGCACAGCTATTTTTGATGGCTTTAGACGCTGTAATTTCGTGAACAATCTTCCAAGTAATTTTACTTGAGCATCTAGTGGTTGCTCTGTCTTCCTTAGTTTTTGAATATGATGTTTTTCCTCCAGGGCTTCTTTAAAAAGTTGATGATTTCTTCCTCCTAATGGAGCACTAATGTTGGGGGCGCTAACAACTGAACTAGTTGTGAGAATTACTCCGGTATCGGGAAGACTTTGATCCACCAATACCTTCACTGGTTCCGTATGGCCTCGTTTCTGAAATTTTGTGATGACTAGAGGGTGAGTTGGAGGGGGCTTAGGTCCGTATCCCTGTTCATACTTTGTTCCAAGATTAACACCAACTTCATATTCATGAAGTCCTGGGCTGTGATGTCCAGAATGTTCCAGTGTGTCAGGTGACTTGACACCCACTAGTTGACGCTCTGCATAAACAAGTGAATAATTCTCGGGTATGTCACTAGTGTCACCACCGATTGACAGTACAGGTGGAATGCTAGGTTTAACCATTTCAGCTTCCGATAATCTTAAAGGCCCGGGCGCAAAGGCATTGTTGACATTAGTGGTAATTTGGGTACCGTCTGGGGTGATTGTCATGAAACTTCCAGAGAACGGAGGTCCTGATGAGTATTGTGGCGAGCTGTAGGTACCCACCCCATTACCAAATATCCCCGATAATGCGGTATTTTGTAGCATCGACAAAAGTCTGCTGGAACGCACGCCTCCTGTTCCTGACAAAGGGGGCGGACCCGGTTTCCATGAGTCGTCAAACAGGCCATTATTTGGTCCAGGGCCTAATTTATATCCTGGTGGTGGAGGTGGTGGATTTGGTCCGGATGCTTTCACGATGATGGGTAATTTAACATTAGAAGGCACTTTACTTGTCGCATAATGTCTGAGAGTCTCTTGCAGGTGATGATGAATAGCTCCTTTGTTTTCATTCGGACTAAGCATAACCAGTTTTCCAGGCGGTGGAGGAGGTCCAAGACGGTATCCTGTTGTGATAGGACTAGGACTAAAATACCTTCCTCCGCGTATCCCCCGTCCCGCCGGAGTATAAGGAGATCCTCTTTTTGTTATCTCCATAAGAGGCCATGTGCCGAATGTCACATCTGTAATAATTGTATATCAATTCAATTTTTCCGCAATTCTCCCCAGTAATGCCCATCTATCCCTGCTATTGACTGAAAATGTGTTTACCATAATGAGGAAGCTTAAACGTCCTTCCTGCATCGCCACCTGGAAATATAACACATCCTACGAAGAAGCTACATATGACCAGTGACGATCTCAAATACTCCCCAAATTTCCGCATCGCCAGGTTTTCTTTCACTTTGTAGAAAACAACTGCGGCTCTAATTCAGTAGCAAAACTCTACCGTCAGTTCACCGTGGTCATGTGTACTTCCTTCCGTTAGCACAGCTCAGTGACAATAGAAGTAGTAGCGTAACTACTAGAATAAAACACACCAAGAAATCAATTTTTGACGAAACGGTCTACAAAGTTGCAAGTCGGGGCTCGTCTTCTTAATAAGGTAACTTCCTTTCTATAAAATCCCTCATGTGATACTGTACGGCACAAGTAAAATAATATTATCATGACTGCCGCCTCTAAGCACTTTTTTCTGTTATAAAATTACCTTAAACATTATGAGGAGATGCTGGGCGGAAGGAAACGTTAAGGAAAGTAGAAGATTCTGTTTGGCTATGTCTTTGACGTCTCCTGTTATAGATGAAGCGTATGTTTATCATGTCGCTCAGTACATCAAGCTTTGTGCAACAAAGAAATGGTAATAATATTTGTGTGATGATGATGATGATGATGATGAACATAAAATA
Organism: Callyntrura sp. NNG-2020; assembly: GCA_027744055.1. Lineage (NCBI taxonomy): Eukaryota > Metazoa > Arthropoda > Collembola > Entomobryomorpha > Paronellidae > Callyntrura > Callyntrura sp. NNG-2020. Next base: position 33,944 of record JAHZNE010005969.1, read on the forward strand.
TCTATGTGTATATAGAAGTATTTATGAAAATATCGTCATCATGAGGCTGATGCTAACGACGACGACTATGACACGCATGTAGGCACAAGGCACCAACTCATCATCAGTTTCACTTTCTATCGAAATCAAAACGAAAAGGAAAACTTGTTCGGTCACCATCTTCTAGTAGTCAATTTGATGTTGCGTTATCTCGAAGCAAAAAAAGGAGTATCTGCTAGCGCATTTCTCATTGCCTCCAACTTCTATCATTCCCAAATGACTAAAATAACGAATTACGACAGAATAGAGGGCATCTCTTCATATTTAAATGGGGTTCTTCCTCAGTGGCATGATCACGTTGATCTAACTGTTCAGACATCTTTAAAAGTGAATCAAAATGCGGCAAAATATTGAGGAGCACAGAGCTTCTTCCCCTTTCCAATGCATTAAAAATCATCATTATCATCATCATCATCATCATCACTGCTATTTGGTCAGAGAACTACTGTTGTAATAGTACTGGTTATTATTTAGCGTGTAGTAGTGGTCGTGGTAAGTTTTTTTTTCGCCGCTCTTTTCACTAGAGAAAAAAATTTCTGAACTAATAACTGCATTTACCTGAACTATTGGATTGATTTTATTAGTGGTACCGCTGATGATGATTTTGATGGTTATCGAAAATGGTCACGAAATCCTTCCCATGACCATTCTTTACTGTCATGAGTGCATTTGTAATGGAGAACTGTGTTGGGATAATGAAACTTTTGACAGCACATCTCGCATACATGCAGCATGCCATGCTACAACCGTAAAAAGGGGGCTGATACAATAGTAAGTATGAAAAGACTAATTTTTTGCAAGTTTGCAAATTATCTCCTATTTATCCGGTTGTTCATACATCCCTGCATACAAGAATACCTACGTACGTACCAACAACAGCAAGCACGTAACGTTCACATTTCTGACTTCTGACATTGAATTCGATCATCATACAACCACATCCCATCATCATCATCCCAAACAGCGGCAGCGTCATCAACAGCGCAGAGTAAAGGTGAGATTGTAAATTTATGATAAAAAAATCAAGTTCATTGTCTGCTACCACCACGATCATCATCCTAATGTTGTCTATTGTGGTGTGATGTCGATGCAATACCTGCTGACTGAAGTACAGTAAATATAGATGTATCGCAATATTCGTAGTCATCTTCATCGTCATCAACACCATCATCATCATAACATTCACAACCATTTTAAAATGCAAATCCCATCTAAAATGGCATACCCATATATTGATAGACGTTTTGCAACATTATATTAGTTGTTGTCAACGAGCAAACTAATTTTATTGAATATTTTGGCAAACTAGAGGAACGGGCCACTTTCTTTCCCTTTCAGCTACCAGATAGGATTGACTTTTTGTGTCTGTGCGACGTCATCCAATCCTACTATTTATTACGCTATCAAAATCTATTGAAAGTGAACATTTTTTGCATTCGATGGGTATACCACTCGCTATCACGACAATGAATGTGGATATGCATCTCTCACACACACAACATTAAAGAGTGGCAAGGCCGTTCACAATCATTATATCTGTTATTTTTCCTTTTGACAGGTGTTGCTGGTTGGGCGGTTGCCTGACTTCCTCCACTGTTTCCCTTTTGTTATCTTACCTAATATTTTTGTCAATGACCAGGATGATGATGATAATAATGATAACGATGATCAAACTAAATAATAACAAATAAACCCAGCAAGGCTAGCGCATAGCCAAGTGGCGAAGCTTATGTAACCCCCCGGGGTCAGGGGTCACAGGGGTCAACCAATCGGGGTCAAGCTTTGTATAAACGACATAA